>AWOL01S0042620.1:0-30913 GCA_000715115.1 Nicotiana otophora | reverse complement strand
TACATGACATCTGTCTACAAGCCTCTAAGAATACATAATTGTCATAAAGGTCGGGACAAAGCCCTGCCATACCAAACAATACACATCTAAATCATACTGACCAAACAAGCAACTTCGGAGCAAATGGGGTGCACCAACATCTTCCGCTGAGCTGATCACCTACTTGGAGGACTCTCGACCTGTCAATCGAGACCTATGGGTATGAAACGCAGCGTCCCCAGGCAAAAGGGACGTCAGTACAAATAATGTACCGAGTATGTAAGGAATGAAAATTAATAAACAATAGACATGAGAGAAACATAGAGTAAAAGACTCGACATGTATATCTGAATAATTCTGTGAATCACTTCATATTTATAATGTTATGCATATGCGTATAAATGTCATACCATACATAGGTATATGCCTTCATACTATCATCAAGCCTCTGAGGGCATCCCATCATATCATCTCGGCCACTGTGGGCAATTCATCAATGTATACCAGCTGATCAGGTGGTGGTGCATATATAATACCATTACCTTTTTCCATATCCCATATACATATATATACGCGTATATAACTCCATCTGGTCATGGGTTAATGTACATGTATAAATGCATGAAATGCATAAGAAATACGTTAATAAGATTTCTCGGAATGTCATAAAAATAATATGCTTGTCAGATAAACTTTATCAAATACGTATTTTTCTGAGACCCATGAACAGAAGATATAATAATAATAATTCACATGGGGAATTAGGAATATAGACACCCCTTGTATTTCTATGAATAGAGTTATTTATGGAAGTTGTGCATTTGCTCGTTTCGTTCGTCATATAGATGATGCCAAAAAGAAAGAAGGGATAGCCTTAACATACCTGGAGTAGGGAAAAATTCGTGTGATATTCTTGAGAAGGGTTACACCGTACTTTCTTAAAATCGCAAAATCCCATTGCTATAACATTACGTAGTCTCGTATGACATTTTTGTAGCAAAAATCATGTTGCTAACGTGAAGTCTTTTATGAATGAGTTTGCTGAAATTCCTTTGTGCTTGTAGAGACTTGAAATGAATTTAGAGAGGTTTATTTAGGTCTTTGGGTGTGGGCCCCACTTATGTGGTGACTCAGCCACACCAAACCTTCAAAATATGCCACCTTTCACATGAGTTTAAGAGTCACTAGGTGGACTTAGTTGGCTGCCATGTGAAGGTTTATTAAACCTTATTCAATTAACTTAATTAACTTAGTAATTCCCCACTAATCAATAATTAACAATTATCCACATAATTAAAAATTATCTCAAATTACTTAAAATACTACTTATGTTTAATACACATTATACATCATACTATCATGGTCATATGGTACTTTGTATAATACTAGTCCATAAATACCGGGTATTATGGCTCGGATCGTATTATATCCCAAATTGACCACCTTCGACGAAACTCATTTTCTTTAATTTGTTTACCCTTTATCCTTCACGGCACTTACTCATCACTTGTTTGAAATAGCATAATTCTTATAATCTCAAAATATTCTCATTCCCGAACTTATGTCTATTAACTTACGACAAAACTTTAACGTACGAAAATGCGGGATGTAACATCATATTTTTCGAGCTTCCATCAATTTATTTATGGCGTACTTTCATGTGCAAAACAACACATATGGGGTGTAACATTATGAATATGAAATGATTTACAGAGTTATTCAGACTTACATGTTGAGTTTTTTACTCCATGTTTCTCTCATGTCTATTACTTACTGATTTTCATTCCTTACATACTCGGTATATTATTTGTACTGATATCGCTTTTGCTTGGGGACACTGCGTTTCATGCCCGTAGGTCCCGATAGACAGGTTGAGAGTCCTCCAAGTAGGCTATCAGCTCAGCGGAAGGTGTTGGTGTGCTCCATTTGCTCCAGAGTTGCTATTCGATCAGTGTGATTAGGATATGTATTGATTGGTATGGCGAGGCTCTATCCCGATCTTTATGACAATTATGTATTCTTAGAGGCTTGTAGATGGATATCATCTATAAGAAATATTGTATGGCCTTGTCGGCATGTGTTTTGAGTTTACAAATGATCATGTTGGCCTTATAGGCCCGTATGTCACGTGTATAAGTTTTTATATTAGGTTGGGTCGTCTTATATTGAGTATTCCCTTATGTTTACTCTGGTTACCACATGACGCCCCTTCTGGCCCACTTACCTATGATGATGTAATAAGAAAGATATGTTTCATTGGTACTCGGTTGAGTAAGGTACCGGGTGCCCGTCGTGGCCCGTCAGTTTGGGTCGTGACACTAGGGTTCTTTTCTGATTGATCTCTATTTCCTTTCATTTTTCGAGTTTTTCCACTGTTAAAAGCTTGAAGCTTTGGTTTTCATATGGCTAAGATTGAATCATGTTTGGTATGATGCCCTAGAAAGAGTTAGTGTACCTCCACCCTCTCTCTTTGATTGTTTCATTCGAAGATCATGAACATAGTACTGTCTTTTTGTTAATTGTTTTGTTTACGATGTTTGTTGTTAGTCTATAATTGTTTATTCTGGTTTGCCATGACCTGTTGTTGATCTGTGATTAGCTATCATATTTTCATCAGTATTGATTGAGTTGTCGTGTGACTTTAATGACTTCTATTGTATATCAACCCACCTATGTAATTAAACTACTTAATATGCCTTAATGACTCCTCATATTTGACTAGACTCCAGATTTTCTCTAGTGTTCTGCTGTGATCATTGTATTCTTTTAAGTTCTATTATTCTTTGCTTGAGGTTGTCGTTAGATGACTCTAACTAGAACATACATAAATGCACATACTGTAATCCTGCATCACTTAGTTAAGGCTTGTGAAGTTTAAGTGCTCGAAATATTCTCTCTCTTTCTTTACATAAGTGTTTATTAACATGTAAGCATTCTTTGAGTCATCACTATGAAATTCTTATACCCATGTCTAACTAGTAGTTATATCTCTAAGTCTGTTTGTACGAAACAGTCTCATTAAGGCAAACCTTTGTGAATATCAGCAACCATGTTGCATGTGTTCTATTATGATTAAGTTATTTCTCATAAAATAGGTTATAATCATGTCTTATATAGTTGAATGTTAACTGTTTTACAAGATGAGTATAGCTACATCATGCTTAGATGTTAATCTTTGTCTGTACAACTGATTCAAACCTGTTTGGTGTAATATATTACCTGTCTTTGACCCCTTTAATGACACTGATAACCTGATTTTGTAATGGTTGAGACTCATCATATCTTGTAAGATCATAACTTTGGTTGAAATCTCTATATGTGTGTTTGAATGAAAGTTTTGCATGAATCTTTGTTTATCCCTTATGACTTCATACTTTTGTACACTGTCTTGAAACTGTATTCAGTTCTCTCTGTCCCTGGTAATCTGAACTGAATTCTAGTCTAAGAGAAACCTCTTATTGCTATTGCTTAGACACAATAACTTGCCTATTTTAATATACTCATATAAAGAAGTGGTTCTGCCATCAATTCTAAAATGAAGTGAGACTGGTAGTCTGTGATCCTGTTAAACACTCTTAGGAATTCCATTTGAATCTGCAAACCTGTGATCATGTTAAAAGTTCTGCTTATATTCCAACATCTCTAATAACACCTGTAGAGGTTTCTAGTTATGACTGTCTGCCTGAATCTTTGCTGATGTTTTCAAAAGTTCCAATTAGTATTGTTAACCTATGTGTGTGCTAGTGACAAGACCTGATGCTAAATCAACCTATGATTAGTCTGCTAGGGCAAAGGCATCTGTATTTCTGGGTTGCTGCATATCTGAATTATGTGCTCTTTATCTATCTTTAGGGTGTGTAATCCCCAGTTGTTTGGTTCTTTAGCAATAACAATATAATGTTCCTACCTCTATGTGTGTTTGGAAACTTGACCTTCATGTATGTTTAATGTGTTAATAATTCACTTAGTACTGGAAACATAGTCATGAAAAAATAAAACTATTCCTGTGTCCCTTATACTATTCTGTTAAGAAGAGGTATGCTTCTGTGGTAGGGTGTGTTATGGTAGTTGGTTCACATTGAAAGAGCCTTATTGGCACTTAAACCTATAGTGAAAAATGAGTCGTTAGTGGTTAGGGGTATTTGGGAATAGAGTTTAACTCTAGGTTGGGCTGCTCTCCCCGGCACAGGCACTGCCCTGGGCCTTGAGACCCTTGAAAACTTTGAAGTGTCGGGGGATTCAAAGGGGGCATCGACCTTGAGTGGAATTCTCTCCTTAGCCCTCAATTTATTGACACTTGTTATTCCCTTTGGGTTTAGTGTTTAATGACAACGAAAGGTGTTCAATGTGGATAATTTGCTATACATAACCACCACATTAGTATAACCTTCTTAGTGTTTAAATACTGTCAGTTATCTTTCTTTTATTCTTTGCTGGCAAGTTTCATGTATGAGCATGTATATGGTATTGTCTTTCTAATGACTTTTTCTCTTATTTTTTGAACATGTACAATGGCTTGGGCCTGCTGAGTTCTTAAAGAACTCAAGCCCACATCCAGCATTCCTATATCTTGGGAGTCCAAAGTAAGTTGTTGTTTGTCCCTGTTATTGCTGGGCCTGCCTCTTTGAGGCCCAAAAACCAGAGTCCTTCCTTTCCCTTTACTCCTTTATTACTTAATGTTTTCGCTATTCTATAGCTTTACTATGTCATTATCCTTTATTGTGTTCCTGTTGTTTTATCTCACATGTATACAACAATTATATATTGGATTGAATTCTTTACTTTATGTCTTAAACCATATAAAACAACTTAGCCCAGCCTTAAAGAACCTAAGATTAAAAGGATCATTAGTTAGTAACTAATCATGCATTCGTCAATTATAAGTTATTTATATCATTAAGCTGCTATGTTTTGCTAACTCTTCTTAAGATTTCGAAGCCAAAAAGCTTAGCAAGAGACGACAACCCCTCTTTCAAAAAGCAAAAACCAGAATTGAGTTGCGAGTTTAACTTTCTAAAAAGAAATCAACTCTTTTCTAAAACTAAGGTGCTGCCGCCCCAAACAAAGATTTTCAAACGGTTCCTTCAAGCTAAATATTTAAAAGCCAAGGTATATCTTAGGCTTAGTTTCATAACACCTTCACCTCATTAGAGTAATATGAACTCCCATGCTTTAGGAACAAAGTGTTTTATAACTTAGCTCTTCTTTTCACATGTTTTACATACAAACATCATATATACTTTTAAATCTCTTTTCAAGCATATATATACACTAACATTATTTTTCAAAGACTTCTCTAGAAATCCATCCCCTTTAAACTACACACTTCCTTTGTAAGTATTATGTCCTAATATATGGTAAGCCATGCTCTTTAAAAACTAGTTAAGCATAGTACAAGATATTAGTCCTAAATCTAGTCTAAGTCCTATGGAGCTACCTCAGATAGATTTTAAGGGGTGCATAACACCTTCTTCTTAGAATAACAAGAACCATTACCCATAATCTCACTAGTTAGCAGACTAAATTAAGAATATAATCCTTAGTAATTAAATAGGTACCCTAGTATACCTTTAAATATTAGGTGGAGACTCTCTTTCATCAACAATAGAGAAACCACAAGTTAAATCTTGTTTTGACTCGTGCAAAATAGGGTGCAACAACATCATAGGGACTCAAGAGATCATGAAGGAAATCATAAACAGAATCACAAACGTAATATGACGCTCGTCGTCCATAAGTTGGATGGAGGAGCCTATCGTTATTTAGGGAGAAACTGAGTATGCACATGAGATACTAAGGTTAATTAACTCATTAGGATCCCTCTATAATCAATTTAAAATCAAGGAACTCAAGATTTGTCCAACTCTTTGAATTTTCAAATATTTTGGCAGAGTTTCCCCTAAGACTGGATAATCCCTAGAAATAATAGCAAGTACCATAATATATACGGTAATGGATACCCGGGCAAGATGATAACATCAAACTAATAAGATCCAGTTATCCACAATAGTGTGAAACGATCGACGAAACGGAACTGTGAATCTAATGTCGACTCATAGTGGATAACTTGTGACATGATAGTCTAAATATGATTTAGGAATAATCTAATCATCAACATCTAATAATTAATCTTTTATATTCTTAAGTGAAGATATTAGGATCATATGGGTGTTAGGTATACATAAAAACATCAAAGTAACAGAACAAACGGATGTCCGGATGGCACAGGCCAAATGGGTAATTCGCCCTTTTTTGTTTTTGTTGTGTTATGAAGTTTCAACCTAAACTAGTTTCTTCCATAATTCACATATGGAATTGAATACTATACCAGGATACCAAATATGCTGAAATTTCCCTTGGACAACCCTTAAAAGATCAAGAGTAAAGGCTAGAACATAGCTAAACTAAATCATGCCGAAAACGAAACGAAAACCCTACATACCTCTTGTGTTCTTGCTTCCAAACCTTGTTCACTTTGATCCACACCCTTACTTATGCTTGTATAACTAAAATACAGAGGTAAAAATCTTCCTTAGCCATGAATCTCTTTCCAAAACACGAGTTATAAGGAGAAAGGGGGATGGCAAAGTCTTACCTATGTCGTAAAGATAGAGTTGATGTGTTCACGTCTTGATTTTGCGTTGTGGATGATGGAATTTCTTCAAAATCCTAAGAATGTATTTAGGATGTCTAGAAAGACTTTTTTNTCCCTCGAACAACCCTAAAAGATCAAGACAAAGGCTAGAACATAGCTAAACTAAATCATGCCGAAAACGAAACGAAAACCCTACATACCTCTTGTGTTCTTGCTTCCAAACCTTGTTCACTTTGATCCACACCCTTACTTATGCTTGTATAACTAAAATACAGAGGTAAAAATCTTCCTTAGCCATGAATCTCTTTCCAAAACACCAGTTATAAGGAGAAAGGGGGATGGCAAAGTCTTACCTATGTCGTAAAGATAGAGTTGATGTGTTCACGTCTTGATTTTGCGTTGTGGATGATGGAATTTCTTCAAAATCCTAAGAATGTATTTAGGATGTCTAGAAAGACTTTTTTAGGTCTGATTTGGGTCGAAATGAGCCTTAGATACGAAGGCTACAACTTTATAATACGACTATAATATGACTAAAATACCTCATAATATCACCTCATTATCATGTTAATCACCCTAGTATCACCACAGAAGTACGGGTTATAACATTCCCAACATGTCGTTTTGATGAAACTTATTTTCTTCGATTTGTTTAGCTTCTAAACCTTTCAACCCTCTTGGTACTTGAATTTCATAATCTTAAATACTTTTAACCTCAAAAGTAACATGATTAACTTACTTTATATACTTTCAAATATGATCTAATTTTCGAGCACACATCAACTGACTTATGACGTACTTTTACGTACAAAAATATGGGGTGTAACATCATTCCCCCTTTGGAATATTCGTCCTCGAATGTTGATTGATGTGCTTATCAGTCTCATAACCTATAACTTTAATGAATACTTTTATACTGTTCTTTTAATCTAGGGAACTGTTCTGTGAATAAATCCAAAGGCCAAGGCATTCCCCCCATAAGGCCTCTTTCTCACACCATGACCTGTGTTAGGAATTCTTCCAATATCGTAATTGTGTCTACCTTCTATCATGCAGCCTGTACGACTCTGTTCTTGTACGCACACATATGCGACCTTTTTTTCATTTTTCCTCCAGCTTTTATCTAGTTTCTAAGCCTCACTTTGTAAACCTATACAGAACTATGACAAAACATCCCTCTAGGCATCTATAGGTGTACTGATGTTCTTTGCTTGATACTTTGTCGAACTTACGACTATTGTTATATTTTATTTCATAGCCTCGATTATCTATCCTTATGGCATTACTACATCTAGGTAGGTCATATTATACCATAACACTTACTTCGGTTTATTATTACCGAGGTTTGCTACCCAATCCCAGGTTACTCTCTTCCTGCTTATCCTTTATGTATAAATCTAAGTCCTTTAATGCTTCCTCATCTTGTTCATCTTAAGAATGACAGCCTAATCTCATCACAATTTACTTAAAATATTAATTAATTTTAACATACTTTATATACCTTACCATCATGGTCATGTGGTACATTGTATGGCACTAGTCCATAAATACGGGGTATTATAGCTTGGACCGTAGTTTATCACAAAATGTCAAACTTCAACGAAGCTCATTTTCTTCGATTTTTTATCCTCTGAACTTCACGACACTTACTTATCACTTGTTATAAATGGCATAAATACTTGTAACCTCAAATATAATCTTGTTCCCGAGCTTACGTCGATTAACTTACGATGAAACTTTAACGTACGAAAAAGCAGGATGTAACATCCTCCCCCCCCCCTCCCCAGAAACATTCGTCCTCGAATGTTTAAACTTGCAAGATCTACATGGCATACTTAGCAATTCTAAATGTGTTTATATTCCCGGGTTATACTCCAATGAAACAACTATCAGAGTTCTAACTTCTCAATATCCTAGGTCACTCACCTCTCCTCCCTTGGTCCTCGAATGTTAACTCTTAGAGACCTATGTAAATTTTGCCAGGGTCTCCTCTGTAAACTGAACTAAAACACATATCTTATTAGCATTCTAGAGCAGTGTTGCGGTCCCGTTACTTCTACTCTGGTCACCCTTTACATTTTACAATCACAGTCTATTGCTACTAGAATAGCATTCATTAATGTATAACAAATAATAGGTTTCTTCCTGAATTCATAATGTAGGAAATTTCAGTGGAGGGATTAAAGTACCTCTAACCATCCTGCCTCGGTCCTATATGAGAGCTTCGATCAGACACACTTCAAAGCGGAATCCTCACATCCTTATCAGCTACCTTCATCATCTTGGCCCGACTACTCTCCTCTTTCTCCGCATATCCTATTACATACACAAACGTAAATATCCTAACATAATTTTGAGCCTGGGGGGAGGGGGGGACTGTGCCAATCCCTGCATCACTCCCCTTATACCCTGATCAATAGGCCCTGATAACGAAATTAAGGGTCTTGGTGATGTCAGAACTCCTCTTACCCCATTTGTTGTTGGCGGAATCGAAACTACTCGAATAGATGACTCATATGAATCCTCGGACGGATCCTCCTCAATAGAACCCATGATCTCTGATGGGTCTGACTCTATAGTGTAACTTATCCTTCTTTTTAAAACTTTTGTAGCCTTTTGACCCGTACTAGCGGCTGGCGCCTATCGTCTAGTAGTAATAGGCATCGCTGAGAACATAAATAAGATAAGGATTAGGAGAGAATACTTATGACTCAACTCTATCGCACAATCTAGATCAGAAAGAAAAGTAACCATCCTAAATATCTTGTAGCCTCCTGTCTATAAGTGTGGTGCACAACACACCCATAAACAAGACTCTACTAGACATAGCCTGTAGACACCTTAGGACTGAAGTGTGCTGATACCATATTTGTCACGACCCAATCTAGGGCCACGACGGATAGCCGACACTATGTGTCGGTCATCACTAAACTTGCTGATAATTTACTAATCATTAATATAAACGGATAAATTGAGCAAGCATAAGCATAGCTGATAAGAACTGTATAATCTGGAAAGCTGACAAGGCTAACACAAGCTGATATATAGAAACATACTAACTATATAGGAATATATCTACATGCCTCTAGGAGTGCTGAATTGAAAAAATACTGGACGGAACAAGGCCCTGTCATACCCAAACTAGTTGACTGTACACATACCAAAAGATAAGTAATTCCAGGAGTAAGAAGAGTGACTCCAACAACTGATGGATGGCCTACTGATGTGGTTCAAATGTTGATCTATCTATACCTGCACGGCATGAAATGCAGTGACCCAGAAGGGACGTGAGTACAATTTGTACAAAGTATGTAGGGTGGAAAGCATATGTAAAGCATACTAAAGTATGACTGTAAGCTGGAAATTTGAATACAAGAGACTGAACTAGCAATTGATCTGGAACTGAAGCGAAGGTTAAGTTAAAACTGTGCTGAAACTAAACTACTATCTGAATTGGTACCTATCTTGTGTTATGGGCTATATCCCCCCAATCAGGTAACTGCAAAACTGGACTAGCCTCATGTATAATCATGCAATGCAAACTGTAGCTATATACACGTATATAACATGCCTGACTGGTGTTAGGGGATATATCCCCCAACAGGTAAATATATAATCAACAGGGCCAACTGGTGTTATGGGCTATCTCCCCCAGCATATAATCAATAGGCCTCACTGGCGTTATGAGCTATATCCCCCAGCATATAATCAATGTGCCTCGCTGGTGTTATGGGCTATATACCCCAGCATAATGTGATGACTCGATAGGTCATTTATAGTTTTAACCCTCAATTCTGTATTTTGAAATCCTGATTAGCTCCGTTTAGCCTTCCTCAATTTGCATGCGCAATCCATGTTTTTTTTCGGAAGGTTTTTATGTGAAACATTGACGAAAATGCAAAATCATGCTTTGAAACTCATTGTTAATTAAGGCTTTCATTGATATTATGATAAATTTATTTGTATTATTTTTCATTCTATTAAGAGGGTGTTTAGTTATATATACTAGTGCTATTCGACAGTACTAACGTCCCTTTTGCCGGGGGCGCTGCATCTTTCAATGGATGCAGGTGGTTCCACAACAGGATATATTGGTCAGTGATAGCAGTGCACCTTTTTCCCAGCTGACTTGGTGATCCCCACTTCATTCTGGGGTCATAAATCTCTTGTACTTTGTGTATTCTGTTTGAGGTATAGCCGGGGCCTTTTTGCCGGCATTATTATCATACTCTTCTTTATCTATAGAGGCTCCATAGACATAGTGTGGGTTGTGTATTGGTGCTGGAAAAGACAAACTATGTTATGTTGTGGTTGTATTACTTGTCCATTTGAGACTTTAAAAATGTTGAAACTTATGGTAAGAAATTATTAATTGCAGACATGACCACTTTATTGTTTAATTAAGGAAAACATATATTCTCTTTATTCATGAATGAGTTTGGGTAGAAGGAATCTAACAGGCTTGCTCGGTCGGGTTCACTCGGTTGAGCGCCAGTCGGGCTCCTCGATTTTGGGGGCGTGACAGAGATATAACTGTGGAAGAATTGAGTCAGAGGAGCACGATTTTTGCATCATGCTTATGATGGATAAATATGAGATATTCAGCAGATCATGTGTGTACTAAGATGTGTAAGCTTCTGGAAAAGGATCCCTAAGGCATGAATATTTATCCACCCATATGGTAAAAAGCAACGAGAGATTCAGAAGGTAAATACAAGCTTCAACAAGTAAAAAAATCAAGATGATAAAGGGTACGAGGTACCCAACTAGTGAAGATTATCATTATTTACCATTTAGGAAGGGAGATATAAGCATTTTGAGTTACCTTCAACAATAGTAGAGGTATGTACAATTGGCCACACCCATCGCATTTATGCCCTATGGGGGCTGACAGAATTAGTATAAGAGAAGGCAGGATGTCAGGATCTAGCTAGGGTTAGGGTAACCCAAAATGGTGGATGGATTATTAGCGTCAGCTGACATTTCCGAAGGATATTGTAAATGTGCTAATAGATCTCCTTGTGCGACACCCAGATAATTCACTCTAAAATGGTACGGCTAGATATGAGTACTACAAATATAGGCATTGGAAGCCTGGAAGGGATAAATATTATCTTAGTGTGACTCCCATCCTTAGTAGATAAAGAATGTTAGGCGATTCGAAGAGCCAATGGATGGAGTAAGGGGAGCTAAAATCAAAAAAATGTCTTGTTGTAGTTTTCAGAATAAAGTAATAGACATAGATGTTAGCGGAAAACAAGAAGAGGCTCAATGAAGCATTATGAGTAAGATATGATACATGGATGACAATGGTAGAAAACAAAATGATGACAGTATTACAGAGTCTATAATCAAGTGAAGGAAAAGATGAGAGGTGACAAGCCTTGAGACAACAAAAGAATATAGGCCATGAAGTCATGTCCTCATTTTGAAAAATAAGTTCGTGACTCTAACGTTATTACCAAAAGGAAAAGTTAGACTCAAGAGTAATAGAAATCAGTATGGATTGGTGAACAAGGAAAACTAAACATGAATTAAGGATTGAGTGATTTGATAATGGTCGGCATCATGAGAATTTCATATTTCGTTCCGGCGATAATAGAATGGACAACAGAAGAAGATTCATGAGAAATTCAGAGAATGGTCATTCAGGAAGACGCTTCCCTAAAAGCAAGCAATGTGAGCAAAGTTAAGCTTAAGGGAGTATATGTGCCAGTTATACTAAGTGTCACCCTCGTGAGTAAGGACATTTGTTATCCTTGGTATAGAAGGATTACCGCGAGGCGAGTAAGGATCATCGATGATGTGAAAAGAAGCCAAAGATGAAGAGGTAAAACATCTATACATAGATCATCGTAACGCTAAATCTTAGTACTCCCCTAAAAGGGGGAATATGGACTGATGTGTCATTAAGTCAAAATTAAGTGGTTCTAGTAACTATGGAATGGTAAAGGAAGAATGCGATAAAAAAATGTGAAAGGAATGAGATTGTACTTATCTTGCAGATATGCTACGATTCCAGAACATTATGCAAACACAATGTCAAGGAAAGAAAGTAAGGGTTTCTACCCGAGATGTTATTGATAAATAAGAAGCCAGTGCAATACGTAAGTTAAGACAAAGGGAATAACCCAAGAGGGATTGCCTGGAATACAGATATGAAAATGAACCAACGAGCAGTTAATAGTTGATTCTGGAAGAGTCTAGTTATGCCTAGATAAGAGGTTACACACAAACCAACAGATCGTGCAAGATAAACATAGTAAACCCAACATGGGAATTCAGTCTCGCAGATATGACATCGTGATCCTTGAGATATATTCAGATAGGAGTTGGGGTAGTTAAAGGTAAATAAAAGAGAATTCCATTGGGAAGACAGTCAAAACTTCAATTCATGAGCAACCCTAGAAGCACAAGGCGTGGAAATAAGTAACTACGGATAATTATAGGCAAGGAAGAACATCAAAAATTCCGTCAAGTATATGATGCAATAAGCTCGCAGCTTTACAAGAGTCAGAGGGTCCTCCCTAAGTACTAAAACAAAAGACTAGATGAGGGAATAAGGAAGAAGGCTTCAGCCTAAGCACAGTGACCTAAAGAGGAAATGGTCTTGTAACAATAGCCTTACCCTAACATTGTATACACTCTACAAGAAAGTGGCACCTATCGTGGCTAATGAACGGGAAGTAAAATCAGAAGTGATATTCAAGATCACATGAGTTGCATGGAATTCAATATGTGTTGGCACTAAGGTAAGCTAAGTATGCACGCAACAAGGGGGCAAGAAGACCAGGAAAAGTAATTGCTTACATTTAAAGAAAGCTGAGAAAGAACAGAAAGAATCATTCGATCAATGATCCAGAGTTAGTTACATTATGAACACACTTAAGATTTTAGAGTATTATCCAATTAGCATATATGTTGAAAATCATACAACCGTAAAAGACTCCGGTGTAAGTTAAAAGAAAGAATTGAGTCCAGGTCATAGACAAATGATTGAATTGTTAAAAGATTGTATCATGGATATTCCATAGAGCCCATGAAAGGGTAAAGTAATAGCTAAAACCAGAAGCCGCAGATCGGAAGATAGCTTAAGCCTACATAAAGGCTAATCAAAAGGAAGAGGAAGCTACATCGACTAAGTAAATCGGGAATCGGATTATTGGACCCAGAAAATTATAGAGATCATGATTGAGAACATTGCAGAATCACTCCTAATATCAGATGTACAAGAGAGATAGTACAAACACCATATTCCATAATAAACCTATATTAGAGCCAGTTAATAAAGTACCAGCCTCATAAGAAGTCAGTATGAAGCTCCCACTGGATTGTGTATGCACCTGAGGTGCTAGTGTTATAATAGAGCTTCAAGTTGTGGATGTGAATTATACCTATGTGGAATGAAGATCATGAAAGAGATAGAAGATGTGATGCGAGATTTTAAGGTAAGTAAGGTAAAGGTGAACAACGTACGAAATACTCAAATGCAGAAGATTGTGAATAGTCCATACTTCGGGTAGAAGGCTAAAAGCGCGGGGATTCAATATCCAGGAATGATAACGGCATCGTCAGTGACATATCTTCCACCCTATGGTTTCTAGGTATAGAAAAGCCTGATTAAGGGAGTAACGAAGGGTTAGAGACAATGTGATGTCTCGCTTGATGTCCCAGAATGACACAAGGAAATCTATAATGCAAGCAAGTTGAAGGAAGGTAGCGAGTAGTATAAATAGACATGTGTAGGTCACAAGCTAAAGTATGGTAAAGTGATAAGGTTTTAGGAAGACAGGAGTAAGGAATAGAAAGGGCGAGTGAGAAGGTGACGAGAATGGATAAGTCCTCAGGATTAAGCATATGAAACAAGAGAGCTGATGGTTTCTCTAATTTATAGAAAGCTCAGTATAGTCTGAATGAACTTATAGGAGTCTAAGACCAATAGCATTTAGAAGAGATGGAATACTGCCCTAGAATACAATGAGGATGTAATTGTAATAGATAAAGGATGACGTTTGGGCATTTGATTAAGTAATGATTTGAAGAGGATTTCATGAATTATACGGGATTAAAATACCCACATAAATAAATCACATTGGGATGCTATAAAATATGCTTATTGAAGTAAAATATAGCTACTAAGTGGATCAGGAAAATCACTTCAAATATTCCTCGATACAACGTAAGCCTTAGTGGCAAGGTATTACGTAAGAAGTTTCACGTTATTGGTGGTTTATTGTAGATTAATAGTGCGATGAATCAACAATGGATGGACAAAAGTCACAAATTATGAGATGAGAATTAGGTTATCATTCTTAAGATGAACAATGTTGAGGAAGCATTAAAAGACCTAGATTTATACATATGGGATAAGCAACAAGAGTAAGCTAGAATTTGGTAGCAGACCTCAACAACGATAAATCGAAGTAAGAGTTATGGTATAGTATGACCTACCTAGATGCAGTAAAGTCATACGGATGGATAACCAGGTCTATGAAATAAGATATAGAAATATCCGTAAATTCAACAAAGTACCAAGCGAAGAACTTCAGTATACCTATAGATGCCCAGAGGGACATCTTATCAAGCTATGTATATATTTACAAAGTGAGGGCTAGAGATTGGCTAAAAAACTGGAGGAAAAAGGAGAGAAGAGTCACATAGACGTACTTACAAAGTCAGAGTCATACAGGCTGCATGATAAAAGGTAGCAACAGTCATAAGATTGGAAAGATTTGGACCATAAGTCATGGTGTGAGAAAGAGGCCTAAATGGGGGAATGCCCTGGCCTTTGGATTTATTCATAGAACAGTTTCCTAGATGGAAAGGAGAGTACTAAAGTATTCAAAAGGAATAAATTACGAAAATGATAAGTGCATCAGTCACCATTCAAGGACGAATGTTCCAAAGGGGGGGGGGAATGATGTTACACCCCATATTTTCGTACGTGAGAGTACGCCATAAATAAATTAATGAAAGCTCGGAAATGAGATGTTACGTCCCGCATTTTGTACGTTAAAATTTTGTCGTAAGTAAATCGACTTAAGTTCGGGAATGAGATTATTCTGGGTGACTCTATTCATAGAAATACTAGGGGTGTCTATATCCTTGATTCACCATGTGAATTATTATTATATCTTTTATTCATGGATCTCAGAAAAATAGGTATTTGATAAAGTTATCCGACATGAATATTATTTTTATGACATTCCGAGAAAAATCTTATTAACAGGTTTCATATGTATTTCATGCATTTATATACGTACATTTACCAAATGTTACGGCGTTATATACGCACCACCACCTGATCAGCTGGTATGCGTTAATGATTTGCCCACAATGGCTGAAATGATATGATGGGATGCCCTCAGAGGCTTGATGATGTTATGAACACATATACCTATGCATGGTATGACATTTATACGCATATGCATAGCATTATTAAAATGAAATGATTCACAGAGCTATGCAGACGTACATGTCGAGTCTTTTACTCGATGTTTCTCTCATGTCTATTAGTTACTGATTTTCATTCCTTACATACTCGGTACATTATTTGTACTGATGTCCCTTTTGCCTGGGGATGCTGCGTTTCATGCCTGTAGGTCCCGATAGACAGGTGAGCCCTCCAAGTAAGCTATCAGCTCAGCGAAAGGTGTTGGTGAGCTCCATTTGCTCTGGAGTTGCTTATTTGGTCAGTATGATTTAGACAGGTATTGTTTGGTATGACGGGGCTATGTCCCGACCTTTATGACAAATATGTATTCTTAGAGGCTTGTAGATAGATGTCATGTACTTAAAATATTGTATGGCCTTGTCGGCCTATGTTCAGTGTACGAGTGGTTATGTTGGTCTTAGAGGCCCATATGTATTATGTATAAGTTGGTATTACATGTTGTAATCTACCTATCTCATGAAATCCTCTCCGGCTCAGTTTTCTATGATAGTATTATATGAAAAGATACGTTATGTTGGTACTCGGTTGAGTAAGGTACCGGGTGCCTGTTGCGGCCCATCGGTTTGGGTCGTGACAAAGCCAACATGGAATACAAACTTATACATGTGAAATACTAACCTATAAGGCCGACCCAATCATTTATACACTCAAAACATAGGCCGACAAGGCCATACAAGTATCCATATACATGACATATGTCTACAATCCTATAAGAGTACATAAATATCATAAAGGTCGGGACAGGGCCCTGCCATACCAATTAATACATATCCAAATCATACTGACCAAATAGGCAACCCCGGAGCAAGTGGAGTGCATCAAAACCTTCCACTAAGCTGGTAGCCTACTAGGAGGACTATCAACCGGTCTATCGGGACCTGCGACCACAAAATGCAGCGTCCCTAGGTAAAAGGGATGTCAGTACAATTAAAGTACCGAGTATGTAAAGCATGAAAAGTAACATATAAAAGACATGAAAAAAACATAGGGTAAAGGACTCAACCTATAATGTAATGCATATGCGTATAAATGTCATATCATGCAAAGTATGTGTACATAACGTCATCAAGCCTCTGAGGGCATTCCATCATATCATCTCGGCCTCTATGGGCGAAATCATCAACGTATACCAGCTAATCAGGTGGTGGTGCGTATATAACCCGTAACCTTTCCCCATACCCCATGTGCATATAATATACACGTATATAATGCCACATGGTCATGGGTCAATGTACATGTATAAATGATTACAATGCATAAGAAGTAAGTCAATAAGATCTCTTGGGTTGTTATAAGATCAATATGCCTTTGGTTAATATCATGAAATAAACTTTATCAACTTTATCGACATGTGTCCGATCATGAAATAATAGGACATATGGGGAATCAAGAGCATAGGCAACCCTCGTACTTCTAAGAATATAGTCATTTGTGAAAGTTGCGTGTTTACTCATTTCGTTATATCATATGGATCATGCCGAAAGGGAAGAAGAGATAGCCTTAACATACCTTAACTCCGTTGATTCCTTAATACCTTCCAATAAATTCTTCAAAAAACTCAACTCAATCTACCGTAGCGTAAGGAGATTCAAAATCAGTGCTGAGTAAAGGCTAAGAGCCAGTTTGGATTGGCTTAAGAAAAGTCGCTTTTCAGCATGAATAACTTTTAAGCCAAAAAGCAATAAATTGGGGTTGCCCAACTTATTGCTTTTGGCTTGTTTTAAGTAGTTTTAAACTTATTTTAAGCACTTTTTGACTTTTCCAAACACTGAAAAAAGCTAAAAAAAGCTTAAAAGCTGATTTGACCAGCTTAAAAACCAATCCAAACACCCTATATGTCCGTAACTTAAACTAGTAGCTCATTTATATAAACTTGGGCAGCTTCTCCCCTGTAACAAGGGCCTCCTCCAATACCATATACCAATAACAAAAACCAGAGAAATACAATAATAATAACATCAAGAATAGGGTACAAAATATTTCATTAACAAGTCATCAACATATCACGACAAGCGGCAAGCTCGGATTGAATCCCTTTAGTGCCCTTCAACCCCATTATCATACATTATTTAACTTAACAACATGTCCAGCATGATACCAAGTAAAATCGGAGGAATTCCAACCTCCTATTAATCAGCTAATCACACCCAAACAACCTAACAATCCAACAACAATAACAAGTACAACTTTCCATTGTTATGTTGTCCTTTATCTTCTTATTCACAATAGCAATAGCAAGTTCGATATGTAGATAACATATTCACGAGAACAAAAGCATAAACAAGTCATTTTCAAAGGTTGCCAACCATTTAAAGTTCATGGAAACAACCTTCCCAAAACAGTCCATTAAGAACAATAACAACTCAAACTAGTTCAAGTCTTCTCTTGTAGTATCTTCCTCAAATAATGCAACCAACATACAAATAACTGCAAGAACATGTAGTAGAGTATTATACATACCTAAACCAGCAGCAACCATTTGCAATTTCAGCTAAATGTATCCCACATCTATCCTCAATGACAACACAACCTCAAAGAAGTGTTGTTCTTCACTAGAACTAATTTTTGATACTGAAATATGGTGTAATCACTTGGATCCCCTTTAAACCCTTGTGGTACCTATTTAGGAGGATTAGGAGAAGTCTGGAGACGAATTTCAGTCGAAAATGAGCAAACAATAGGAGTCCAAATCGTTTTTAAAGTGAAGTAGGTCTACCACCACCTAAGTGGGTCCCATTGGGGCTTCTTGCGCAGACTCGCGAAAATGCGAATATCTCTATACTCCGATATCGTATCGACAAACAGTTTAATGCGTTAAAAACTAGACTCATATATCTTCAATTAATTATGTGGATCATCCTGTTATTCCAATTATATTAGGAGAAAAGCTCTGCTACAATTTGACCTAATTTTCAGCACATTATGAATGTAACTTGTGATGACCTTTGCCAACGTTTTTTTCACAAATCGCTTGACTTCAAAACGTAACACACGACTATCATACGACTAAACTAACTCATAACATAACCTCATTATCATGTTAAGGATCCTAGTCTCACCCCAAAAGTACATGTTATAACATTCCAAACTTGTCGACTTTCGACGAAACTTATTTTTTTCAATTCGTTTAGCTTCTAAGCCTTCCAACACTCTTGGTTCTTGTAACCTCCAAGATAAATTGATTAACTTAGTTTATGAACTTTCAAAGATGATCTCATTTCTGAGCTCACATCAATTGACATACAACGTACTCTCACGTACGAAAACATAGGGTGTAACATCATTCCCCTCTTTTGAACATTCGTCCTCGAATGTTGACTAGTGCACTTATAAGTCTCATAAACTATATCTCTTACGAATACTTTAATATTGTCCTTTCCATCTAGGCAACTATTCCGTGAATAAATCC
Source organism: Nicotiana otophora (assembly GCA_000715115.1). Lineage (NCBI taxonomy): Eukaryota > Viridiplantae > Streptophyta > Magnoliopsida > Solanales > Solanaceae > Nicotiana > Nicotiana otophora. The sequence continues at coordinate 11,476 of AWOL01S0042620.1, read as the reverse complement.
AAATGCCAGGGCATTCCCCCTTTTAGGCCTCTTTCTCACACCACGACTTGTGATAAGAATTCTTCCAATCTCGTAACTGTTGCTACCTTCTGTGATGCAGCCTGTACGACTCTGGCCTTGTATGTGCACCTATGCAACTCTTCTCTCCTTCTTCCTCAAGCTTTTAGCCAATCTCTAGGCCTCACTTTGTGAACATATACAGAACTATGACAAGTTGTCCCTCTGGGAATCTATAGGCGTACTGAAGTTCTTCGCTCAATACTTTGTCGAACTTACGACTATTGCTATATCTTGTTTCATAGCCTCAGTTATCTATGCTTATGTCTTTACTGCATGTAGGTAGGTCTGACTATACCATAACAACTACTTCGATTTATTATTACCGAGGTTTGCTACCCAACGCCAAGTTACTCTCTCGCTGCTTATCCTATATGTATAAATCTAAGTCCTTTAAGGCTTCCTCATTACTGATCATCTTAATAATGACAACCAAATCTTATCTCATACTTTGGAACTTTTATCCATATATTATTTATTCACCTTAATGTTGATCCATAATCTACCACTGATAACTTGAAAACTCTTACGTAATACATTGTCACTAGGGCTCACGTCACATCAGGGAGCATCTGAAGTTATTTGCTTGATACACCTAGGGACAATACTATACTTCAATAATTGTATTTCATGGCATCCCAATATGTTTCATCTTATGGGGGTATTCTAATCTCGTGCAATTAATGAAATCCCTTCTCTACGAATCATTACTCAATCGAAGTCCTAAACGTCATTCTCTTTTCATTTATCACCATTACACCCTTATTTTACTACCAGGGCATCATTCCATCTCTTCTAAATGCTCTTATTATTAGACTCCTCCGAGTTAATTCAAGCTATACCGATATTTCTATAATATACGGACACCATCAGCTCTCCTGTTTTGATGGGTTTAATCCCGAGGACTTACCTATTCTCATCACCTTCTCGCTCACCTTTTCTTATGCTTACTCCTATCTACCTAAAAGTTGCTCTACGATACTTTAGCTTGCGACCTACACATATCTACTCATACTACTTGCAACCTTCCATTAACTTGTTACAACCATAAATTTCCTTTCGTGCCTTCTCAATTGTCTTTAAATGTAAGCAATTACTCTTTCTAGTCGTTTTACCACTTGTTGCATAAATACTTGGCTTATTTTATTGCCCACGAATACTGGAATTTCTTGTAACTCATATGATCTTAAATATCACTTTTGATTTTTTTCTTCTTCCCTTTCATTAACCACTATATGTGCCACTTTCTTATGCAGTGCATACAGTGTTGTAGCGAGACTGTTATTACAAGGACATTTCTTCATTATGTCACTATGTTTAGGTTGAAGCCTTCTTCCTTATTTCCTCAGCTAGTCTTTCTTTGTAGTACTTAGGGGAGACTCCCTGTCTCATGTAAAGCTGCGAGCTTATTACATCGTATACCCGAAGTAATTTTTGATGTCCTTGATCGACTATAATTATCCCTAGTTACTTACCTCTACGCCCTTGTGCTCGTAGGGTTGCTTCTTAACTGAAATTTTTTACTGTATTCCCAGTGGCACTCTCTTTTATTTTCGTAACACTTATACGGTACCTTTAACTACCCCAACTCCTATCTGAATATTTTTTAAGGATTATGACGTCATATTTACGAGATTGAATTTACTATGTTGGTCTTCACTATGTTTATCTTCCATAATCTGCTGATTTGTCTGTAACCTCTTGGCAAGCCATAACTACACTCTTCCTGAATCAACTACTAACTACTCGTTGGTCCATTCTCATATTTATATTCTGCGTTATCTCTCTTGGGATATGTCCTTTGTCTTAACTTACCTCTCGTACTGGATCTTAATGTATCAAGTGTCCATTCACACTTATTTATCAATAACATCATGACGGGGAACTCTTACTGCCTCTCCTCGGCATCGTGCTTGCATAATGTTCTAGGTTCGCAACATATCTGTAGGATTTGAATAAATGCAACCTCATCCCTTTCTCCTTTTTACTACATTCTTCCTTTACCATTTTATAGTTACCTAAACCACTTTAACTCCGACTTAATACCACATCATACCATCTTCCCCTCTTTATGGGAGTACTAAGATTTAGTGCTACGATGATCTACCTATAGATGTTTTACCTCTTCATCTTTGGCGTCTTTTCACATCATCAATAACCCTTACTCTCCTTACGGTAACCCTTATGTACCAGGGATAACTAAATTTCTTAAGCACAAGGGTGACACCTAGTGTAATTGGAACGCTTAGTCCTTTAAGCTTAACTCTGGTCAGAGTGCTTGCCTTAGGAAAGCATCTTCTTGAATGAACTTTAAAGAATATTCTTTTATTGTCCATTCTATTATTGCCGAAATGCTATCTCTGAAATTATCACAGTGCCGACTATTATCAAATCTTTCATTCCCTAATTCATGTTCAGTTTATCTTGTTCACTAGCCCATACTGATTTCTGTTACTCTGGGGGTCTAACTTAGCCTTCTGGTGATCACGTTCGAGTCACCAACTAATTTCTCGAAATGAGGGTATGACTTTATGGCTATACAACTTTATTGTCTCAAGGCATGTCACCTCTTGTCTTTTCCTTCACTTGACTATAGACTCTGTCATTCTATCATATTTTGATTTACCGTTATCACCCTTTTATCACATCTTACTCATAAGGTGTAATGACCTGATCCCCTATTAACTGCTTCCCCCGTATCTTTTTCTGCTTATGTGACTTGCCGGAAAGTTTTGTTTTTGGTTTTCGGAGTGTTTTGGGACACTTAGTCCCTAAATGGAAGCTTAAGCCTTAGGATTTTGACCATAGTCTAAACTATGTAAAGACCACTCCGGAATGGAGTTCTATCATTTCTGTTAGCTTCGTTGGGTGATTTTGGACTTAGGGGCGTGTTTAGATTGGGTTTTGGAGGTCTGTAGCTGATTTAGGCTTGAAATGGCGAAAGTCAAATTTTTTGGGATTTTGACCGGAAGTGGACTTTTTGATATCGGGGTAGAATTTCTATTCTGGAAGTTGGAGTATGTCCATAATTTTGCATATGACTTGTGTGCAAAATTTGAGGTCAATCGGACGTGGTTTGATAGATTTCAGCATCGGATGTAGAAATTTGAAGTTTCAAGTTCATTAAGTTTGGATTGGAGGGTGATTCATGTTTTTAGCATTATTTGATGTGATTTGAGGGCTCGACTAAGTTCGTATGATATTTTAGGACTGGTTGGTATGTTTGGTTGAGGTATTGGGGGCCTCGGATAAGTTTCGGATGCTTAACGGATCATTTTGGAGTTGTGAAAGATAGCAGATTTTCTGGTTTTCGGAGTTGCTGGTTTCCTTCTTCACATTCGTGAGGGTGTTCCGCGTTCGCGAAGAGGAGCTGGAGGCAGGAGGAAAATTGTTCTTCACGTTCATGAAGTGGGGGTCACGTTCGCGAAGGGGTTGTTAGGCAGTGCATCGCGAAGGCGAGAAGGGCATCGCGTTCGCATAGAGAAAGTTGAGCGGCTGGGACCCCAGGCCTTTTTGCCTATGCATTCGCGATGTTGGTCCCGCATCCGCGTAGGGTTGAGCTGAGTGGTCTTCGCATTCGCGACAAGGGTATTGCATTCGCGATGAAGGGATTCTGGGCCAAAGTAAGTTTGTGCTTCGCAAACGCGAGGGTCCTTCCGCGTTCGCGAAGAAGGATTTCCCTGGGCAGAATATAAGATTTCAAAAATGAGGGTTTTGGACATTTTTATGAAAACTTGGGGTTGAGAGATCGGATTTGGGCGAGATGTCACGCCCCAAATTCGGGGAGTGCGACTGCCGCTCAACCGAGAGAACCCGGCCGAGCAAGCCTGTTAGATTACCTTCTACCCAAACTCATCCATGAATAAATAGGAGACGTACTCCATTAATCAATCACTGAAAAGATTTGTATTAACAACTATATTTTCATTCCCATTAGCAGCTTCATTCATAATTTCCAAAATATTACGAGTTTATAGAATTAATGTAAAACATGATTTTCAAATACCAACATTTCTAATTCAGTTCCCAACATCTACCACAACCCACAACCTGTCTACGGAGCCTCTAAGTACAATAGAAGAGTAATATGGAAATGCCGGCAACAAGGTCCCAGCTATACCTCAAAACACAGTACATGAGAAACAAAAGATACATGATCCCAAAATGAAATGGGTCTCACCAAATCAGATGAAAAGAGTGTACTGAGCACTGATCAATGCCGCCTGCTGTAGAACCACCCGCATCCATTAAAGATGCAACGCCCCCGGCAAAAGGGACGTTAGTACTGTCGAATAACACTAGTATTTATAGCTAAAAGTCCTCTTTCAAAATAGAATGACCATATAAGAAAAGACAACACATAGAAACAGCAAGTCACAATCAACAATATCCAAATGTCCAGTTAAAACATAATAAGTTTTAAAATACGAACTTCATATACAATTTTTGGTTGGGAGATCATTAGCATCGATATGCCACTGTCTGTCTTAGCACGGCGTCCGATCACGCCCGATCGGCTAGGCCATCTCCCCACGAATGATGTGGTTTGATGAGTGATGCGAAAGAAAGTCGTTACCAAGAGTAGTACTACCATGTGCGCAACATGGCGTCCGATCTCCACCCGATCAGCTAGGCCGCCTTCCCACATATGCCGTGTGTGTTAACTTTTCCAATCCATAATTGTTACCAGTTTCATCCCAATTAAGGGGAATAATTTCACAATTTCTCCAATATTTCAATTTCATCCCAAATAAGGGGAATAATCACAATCCACCCCTACACCGGCTCGTGTAGTTTCAGGTGTGGGCCTTATGACTCACCCTTCCTCGGTTTGCTAATGATGCTCCCAAAAATATTTTTAATTGTATTTGCACACAAGGTACATAAATACAATTGTACTCACCTCAATATTTTTCACATTGTATAAATTCTTATAAGTATTTTCGGTCACTCACACAACAATATTTCCTTGGCTCATTTGGCCATTCACAAAATTCTTTATTCCTGGCACGGTGGCCGTATTTCCTATTCCACCCTTTAACCTATTTCAATTTCAAAGGTCACCATCAAATATCAACATATGGAATATTTCAGCAATCATATACCTGAATTTATTAGTAATGGAAACTTTAAAAACACAAGGTTATTTCCCAAATAATGGGGCATACCAACCAGTAATACAAGCACACATCAAAATCATAAGCAATCAATACACCATTTATTCTTGCAATACTCCTTCCCAGAAATGACAATATACTATTTCAAAACCTGAGTATGTAAGAACTNCAATACTCCTTCCCATAAATGACAATATACTATTTCAACACCTGAGTATGTAAGAACTCGAATCACACTGAATATATTTATAAAGCAAAGCATTAGTTAAAGCAGTCACTTATGGGCATGAATTGATTACAAAAGCCTTTAGGCAATCCTATTTTCGAAATCATTTTTAAACAATCGAGTCGAGACTCATTTCATATTCTTTATTGCATTTTCTCAAATCATTTGCACTACTAGCCACAGTCATAACTTAAATTCTTGGCACGTTGGCCACACTCTGTTTCTTCAATTTGCTTATTTCATTTTCAAGCATCATTAAAGATTAGAAACAACATGGCACTTCCAATCAAGACTTTAGGTACACATATAAGCAATTATAAATCTTAGGCATATCGAGTTTTTCTCACCCAATTGGTATACTAGTTTTCATTTAAAACACGACTCAAAGCCACAATATTTTAATACGCAAACCATACTTTGTACATCTATCTTTCGACACTAGGCTCATTCGGAATGAACAAGTTTATAGGGAATAACCCAGCATATAAAAGTTAGGAATCTTGAGCCAATCATACTTGATCTTACGGAAACAATATGATACTCGATTCTAAGAGAGAAAGTTTAGCCAACATACCTCAATTGAGCTTCCTTACACTCTAAAATGTTCCGAAAATCTTAGCAACTTCAATCTATTTTGAAAATGTAACATATTGAATCAAAATTAGGAAGATGATCATGGTTCTAGCTCATTTGAGCATTTTATCCAACACTAGGTATGCATTAAGATTCTAAGGCCCTTTTGTGGAAGATTCCATCATTTTCCAACCCATTCTCTATGATTTTTAGCTCACAGCCTTCCCACATACTTTGATAACACATGCATGTAAGCACCCCCATCCCCATGAACTACCTTACTAATTTCCCATTCTAGTTAACTTTCAAAATTAAGAGTTTGGTGATAGAACCTTACCTCTTAGGATGAAGACCTAGGGTGCTTTGCTTGATAATCTTCAAGGGTTTATGCAAGAATTGAAGAGTAACTTGATGAAGATCACTTTCTCCCTCTAGGACTCTCTCTCTCACTCTAAGGTATCAGATTTTGCTCAAAAATGGCCTATGGGATGTGGTTTAACGGAATTGGGTCGGGTTTAAAAACCCCAAAATTGTGGTGCCAGAACTGGAAGGAAACTGACCTGGTCTGCGGTCGCATAATGTACCGCAGAACGGTTCTGCGATCGCATAGTGCACCGCAGAACTTCCCTCCAAAAACTCACAAGGCTGGATATGCGACAATAGTGCGTCCCGGAAATATTTATGCGGTCACATAATGGCCGCGAAATTGACATCAAGATGACCTAGAAAGCTGCCCCACTCTGCCACCAGTCTGCGGTCCGCAGAGTAGTTCTGCGGCCGCAGAAATGCTACTTCTGCCAAACATTTACTTCCACTACTATAATTAACCTCTACGCCTGCCCCGGCATCACAGAACCCCGATTTTTAATAAAACTTTTTCACGGGGCCTTACACGAGATTTTGACGGATTTTCAGAGACATCAATTGGGTAACGATTCTTCACTTGATTTTGGTTATATCCCACTAATCTATCACTAATTTCATCTTTTAATTTCGGATTTGGGTGAAAATTTTGAAAAAAATGGGAAGAAGTTCTTCCACTAAGATTTTGGATTTTTATTGAGATTTTGATATCGGATTTGGATTATTTTGGTACGAGTGAACTTGTGAGTAAATGTGTGTTCATATTTTGTGACTTTTACCCGATTTCGAGACGTGAGCCCGGGAAGACTTTTTAGGGCGATTTTCGAAATTCTTGTTAAAGTCTTGATTTCACTAATTAAATTAGTCTATTATAGTTGTATTTATGGTATGAAATTATTTTTGGCTAGAGTTTGGCCATTCTAAGTCGGATAATTGAGGAAAGGGCATTCTTACTGATTGATTGAACTTGGTTTGAGGTAAGTGGATTGCCTAACCTTGTGTGGGAAAAATCCCCTTAGGATTTGGTATTGTTGTGACATGTAGACAACATATTCACGAGAACAACAGTATAAACAAGTCATTTCCCTATGTTTCCAACCATTTAACGTTCATGGAAATAACCTTCCCAAAACAGTCCATTAAGAACAATAATATCTCAAACTATTTCAAGTCTTCTCTTGTAGTATATTGCTCAAATAATGCAACCAACATACAAATAACTGCAAGAACATGTAGTAGAGTACTATACATACCTACACTAGCAGCAAACACTTGAAACTATAGCCAAACACAGCCCACAACTATCCTCAATGACAACACAACCTCAAAGAGGTGTTGTTCTTCACTAGATCTAACTTTTGATATTGAAATACGGTGTAATCACTTGGATTCCCCTTCAAACTCTTATGGTACCTGTTTAGGAGATCAAATGATCAAACAATAGGCGTCCAAATCGTTTTTAAAGTGAAGTAGGTCGACTACTGCCTAAGTGGGTCCCATTGGGAGCTGCTTGCGCAGTCTCGCAAAAAGGCCAATATCTCTCTACTCCGATGTCGTACTGACAAACAGTTTAATGCGTTAGAAACTAGACTCGTAGATCTTCAATATAATATGTGGATCATCCTGTAATTCCAATTATATTAGGAGAAAAGCTCTGCTATAATTTGACCTAATGTTCAGCACATTATGAATGTAACTTGTGATAAACTTTCCCAACTTTTGTTCCACAACTCGCTTAACTTCAAAACGCAACACACGACTATCATACAACTTAAATAACTAATAACATAAGCTCATTATAATGTTAAGCACCATAGTCTCACCCCAAAAGTACATGTTATAACATTCCAAACTTGTCGACTTTCGACGAAACTTATTTTCTTCAATTCGTTTAGCTTCTAAGCCTTCCAACACTCTTTGTTCTTATTATTCATGATCTTAAAGATTTGTAACCTCCAAGATAACTTGATTAACTTACTTTATGAACTTTCAAAGATGATCTCATTTCTGAGCTCACATCAATTGACTTTGATGTACTCTCACGTACGAAAACATGGGGTGTAACAATAGTGAAGCGACTCAATGTCTCAAGGTGCTAAATGACATGCTAGTGCTGAGAACGACCGGTCGGATCATTACATTCTCCCTTACTAAAACATACGGTCGTCCTCGGACGTGTCGAGAATCGTTCCAAAGTTGCCAAAATCATCGAATAACTTATCATACACATATCCATGGAAATCCCACGTCACCTCAATCCATGTGATGCCATCGACGCAATCACCTTAGTTTGAAGTCCTTAGAACCAAATTCAAACTTCTGGAGCTCCCTTAAGATTCGATTCGTACATATACGATGTATTAATGTATAATTATACATCCAAGATAAATCCACATGATGCACCGCATAACTCGTTTGCCCGTAGCAATATCTTCTACCAACAATAGTCGCTTACCACCGTACTAGGTACCAAGCCGAACTATATCAAATCAACTCGGAATGACCTCAAATTTTGCGCATAAGTCCCAATTGACGTAACGAAGCTATTCAGATATTGGGAACGACAATCCGAATCTGGTTTCATCAAGGCCAACACCTGGTCAAACTTATAAACATTCAAACCTTCAAATAGCCAACTTTTGCCAAATAGCGTCGAAACCTTCTAGAAGCATCTAAATGCAAATCCAGGCATACGCCTAAGTCCAATATAATCATCCGGACCTAACGAAACCATCAAAACTTTGATATGGGGTTAAATACCAAAAAGTCAAACTTGATTAACTCTTCCAACTTAAAACTTTCTAGTTGAGAATCATTCTTCCAAATCAATCCCGGATCACCTGAAAATCAAAACCGACGATTTACACAAGTCATAATACATCATATGAAGCTAGTCAAGACTTCAAACAGCTGAACGGAATGCAAATGCTTAAAACGACCGGTTGGATCGTTACAATGCGATGCTACTGAAAATCCTTTTGTTGGGAATTTGGATTCGCTGTTTGCCGCTGAACTTTGGCATTCGTGATGCTATGACGTTGTTTTTTCGGTTTCTGTTATATTGGACGCACTAATTTGACTAATTGTTACATTGTAGGCTAATGAAAATATATTATTGAGGCCACGAACCTACGAGTTGACCCTCTGGACTGGGCCCGAAATAACGAGGAGATGACAATAATCATCGGAAAGAGAAAGACGAGAATTTGATGAGCCCATAACACTTTAGACGATGACACGGTTGATCACCATAGTCACAACCAAGCGGTTCCCTTTCTCATGTCTACACGGAAATTAATATCAGAGCCTCTTATAATATTTTAAAACTATTTTCGAAAAACCTTTTCTAAAAACATTTAAAAACAAATCTTCCAAAAACATTATCAAAAATAAAAAATCATTTCAAAAGATGTAATATTTGATTTATTATTCACTTTATATTATCTCACTAACAAATTGCATTTCTCTTATTCTGCAACGTATTATCATACGGAGTCACTTTTGGAAGACCACACTTGAAGAAAAATCAAAGACGAATCCCCGTCAAACTTCCCTGTTTCGTATTTCCCGTTTCGGGATGTACTCAAAAATACAAGTATAGTAAAATCGTAGATAGATATCATATCTTATTATCTATTTATGCTTGCTTGATATTTGTTTATATGTGACAACACTTAGGACAAAATACATTTGTTAAATAATTAACATTCAAGATGTATGTCAAATAAATGCGTAGCTTGCATCTATAATTAGATTATTAGATAGGCTTTCGCAACTTGATTAATTGACTAGGATCGATACGAACCTAATTAATTAAACTAGTTGTTCACTGCATAAGCATGACATTCTTTTTCTAATAAGATAATTGTATATTTTTCTTACATGTGTGCTATTATATTTAGTTACACTTTTAGGTCACCCCATTTATAAATTACTTACTTTAATTATTTCACTTTAAGTAAATACATGTTTGGTACAAATTCATGAGAGTTAATCATTTTTCTATGAATAATATTTAATATGATTTAGTTTATATATAATTTATGCACAATTAGTTATCTTCTTGTGGGATTTTCTCAAAGTCCAGAATATTTTACACATTATACATCCATTAGATTCAAGTGAATACAATCATTGTGCTTGTCTATATTTCTTGACCGATTCTTTGTTAGCTATGCATTTGTTAAAAGCTTCATTTATCATTCTTTTCAAGACCATTCCAATACAAACATTATTTCACATATTCTATCTCAAAGTTGTTAATCCTGAATCAATTTTCTTGGATTTACTCGTTAATTCAATTCTCCATCCAAATATTCTCGTTTGTCAAAATATAACCTTTTGTGCTTCGTTAATTAAAACATAAACCTTCTTCAAAGCTTTCCACCTCTCTCACATATTTTATCTATTTTCTTGTGCATATTTAATTAAATATTTCATTTTGATTTGTATACCTTACTATGAATAGATGTTATTCTTTACTCATCAAAATAATCCTTTCACCTTGTTCATCGTACACCAAAATTATTCAAGGAAAAAAAAATTCTTTTTTCACTCTTTGGTCAAATATTTTAGAGTAAATTTCCCTTCTCTACATTTAGTCTTTCATTTAAAATAGTTAGCTTATGTACATAAATTAAATTCTTTCAAGTATATTCTTTTAAGTAAAATTCATTTAATCAATTTACAAAATAGTCCACTCATTGCTACATATTGTTTATATTCTTATTACATTCTAAAAAAATATGATTTTCATATATTTTGTTCACACTCTTTATATTTAATCTATTACATAAGATGTTTATATTAATTATGTGATACTCATGCTTAAGCACTTTTCTTCTTTTGAATTACTTTCACATTCTTGTAAATATTAATAATTATTCTTTTGAACCTTCCCTCATCTATTTGATCGAGTCCACCGGAATCACATTTTGTGGATCTCGAGGGAAACCCAATACCTTTTCGTTGAGATAACTTGAACCCTTACCTTGAATTTCGACGGTTCCGTAGACCATAATTAAGTGTACATAATATAGTGTAGTATAGGTATACTAGTATACCTTAAATACTAGGTTGCGACTCTAAACTGTAATTAAACTTGTAGATTACTATAAGTTATACATTGTTTTGACTTGTG
>AWOL01S0042619.1:78385-168292 GCA_000715115.1 Nicotiana otophora | reverse complement strand
ATTATTGCATCACCAGTAGCCAAGAGAGGTCGTCCCAATATGATTGGAACTTGTTCATCAGCCCCAAAATCAAGAATAATGAAGTCAGCTGGGAAGATAAATTTCCCAATTTGAATCAATACATCTTCAATTACTCCTTCAAGGTAGGCTATGGACCTATCAGCTAATTGTAACATCACAGTGGTTGGTCTTGGAGCTCCCAGACCCAATTGCTTAAATAATGACAAGGGCATTAAATTTATGCTTGCCCCCAAATCACAAAGGGCACGACCCACGTTAATATTACCAATTTGTACAGGGATGGTGAAGCTGCCAGGATCCTTAAGCTTTTGAGGAAGCTTGTTTTGGACCCTTGAAGTGCACTCCTCAGTAAGTGCAACTGTTTCGAACTCAGTCAATTTCCTCTTGTGAGCCACTATATCTTTTATGTACTTAGCATATTTTGGGATTTCACGAAGTACATCCACCAACGGAATATTCAATTGAACTTGGCTTAACATAGAGAGAAATTTATTGAACATGCGATCATCATTCTTTTTCTGCAATCTCTGAGGGAAAGGTGGTGGTGGCCTTGCAGCCTCCACTGGCTCTGAACTTGTATCATTTTTCTTTGACTCGTGTGTTGCCTTAGGGATTAGCTCCCACTCAGGTATATGACTGTTCTTTCTCTTCTTTGGCACTTCTTCTAGTTCCCTCCCTTTTCTGAGTGTAACTACATTAACTTGAGGGTTCTTTTCTGTATCACTGGGAAGCGCACCTGCAGGTTTAGTATTTTGATTTGCTGCTAACTGTCCCATTTGCCTCTCAAGATTTCTGAAATCGGTCCTGTGTTGTTGATTATCAAGCAACAACTTCTTCAGCAAGTCATTCGTACTCTCTTCTGTTTGTAGGGGTGGTCTCTGAGGTTGATTGAAATTTCCTTGGGGCCTATACTGGTTCTGATTCTGTTGATTTCCTCCTCATGAGAAGTTAGGATGATTTTTCCAATTTGGATTGTAGGTATTCCCATATTGCGCATGCTGATTCATTGGACCCCTGCTCTGTTGTCCCACATAGTATATAGACTTAGGATTAATAGGGCACATGTCACTCATATGACTGTCACCATATAGTTCGCAACAAATAGACATCTGCTGTACATGTTGCATTTGTTGTGTTTGATGCATGGTCATTCTATTCATCTGATTTGCCAATTTTGCTATATCGGCTCTCATGGCGGAGAAATCATCAAGCTCAATCAACCCGGCTACCTTCTGTTTAATTGCCCTTCTTGAATCCCCCTCTCCTTGCCAATGCAACTACCCCACCAAGCTCAATCCCCCTCTAATTGCAGTGAAGTTATTTAGCAAGAGTTGTATTTTACTATACGGCCTCGCCATGCAACTACCCCACCAAGCTGAGTCAAGATTCATTTTTGATGCTTCATCTAACCCATCAACAAAAGTGTGACCCAATACCTCATCAGTCTGACAATGATGTGGGCAGTCTCTAAGTAGCTTCTTGTATCTTTCCCAAGCTTGACGAAGTGTCTCGCCATCCCGTTGTTGGAACCCAACAATTTGGCTCCTCAGGGACTTTGTCTTCTTAGTTGGGAAAAACTTGATTAAGAATTTCCTTGCTAGATCATCCCAAGTGTGGATTGAGTTCGCGGGCTCCTTTTGCAACCATTCCTTAGCTTCCCCCAACAGTGAAAAGGGAAATGTTGTTAGCCTGACATAGTCCTTGGAAACGTTCGGATAATTGTAAGTGTCTGTAATTTCCAAGAAGTTCTGAATGTGCCTCTGCGGGTCCTCAGAGATAGACCCACATATTATCCTGTGGACTGAATCAGCTGTACCCTGTATTGTTTGAGTTCAAAATGCCTAGTGATATCAGGCTTCACAATAGCCTGAGTCATATTCGCAAGATTGGGCCTTGCGGCTTCGATCACCGGACGCTCTTCATTACCTGCCATCTCTATGGCTGTGGTTGAACTATGATGTCCAACTCTCTTTCTATTCTCGTTCTAGCTTCGAGTTCCCTTCTCACTCTATGTAGTGTTCGTTCGATTTCTGGATCAAGAGGAATGAGGTTGTTTGCACTTCTACTCCTCCGCATTCAAGAGAAGATCCTGCGTTAACACAAACAAGGCAAACTGAAAATTAAAACTTGAACAAATAACTAATAAAAGCTTAACTTAGTCAAGTAGCTAATTTCTAAGTCCCCGGCAACGGCGCCAAAAACTTGTTGCGACCAAACACACTCACGCAAGTATACGTGGTCGTCAAGTAATAAAGTAGTGAATAAAGTATTGTTCCCACGAAGACTTATGGTTAACTTTTGACTAATTCAAACTCGAATAACTTATCGATTCAAACTATTTGTGACAAAATATATAATTTTCTAAATTACTACCTAAAGGCTGTCAAGTAATGAATTGCTAAGAATCAAACACAACACTTAAATAGTTTTGAATAACAATCAATAGGATATAATATTTCAGGGTCACGGGTTATCTAACAATCATGTTGCATTCTTAGTTTAAAGTAACTAATTGATTTATCTGTATTGTTAATTCACAGGGTTGATATTACTCGTAAGCATCTGTCGAGGCCTTACTTGCCTATTCAAGCTAATTTAATACCTATATGTCTATGGAATTTAGTTTAACAAGAACGCATTTACAATTCCTGTATTGCAACCGAGTAAGGCAATTAGGTATATGTCTCCTAATTGCGAATCCGTTTCCCGATACCCGGGTTTAAGAACTTACTCTATTTAATTCTATATGCAATCTAGAGTTCCCTCTTTCAAGTTCAACTCTAGATTCGTAGATAGTATTTCACTGTTAGCTACTCAGCAAAAAATAATTTAAAACAGAATTAAATAAACAACCCAATATGATAAAATCAACTTCGTCAAATTAAACTTCAAACATCAACATTCATGTATACCCATGACCCTAGAACAATAGGGTTCTTAGCCACTCATGTTCATACAATCATCAAAAATTGTATTTTCAAACATAAAATCAATGAATACTAGGAAATGGATGGAAGAATTGATCAAATCCTCGCTTTTAGTGTTTTGTGCCTCTCCTCTTCCTTTAAATCCGTTCTCCCCTTCAAAAATAGGTTTAGTTTGGCTTTTATATGAGTTGGGGGCGTCTAGGGGTCGAAATAACCGAGTCCTAGTCGAAAAAGGAGAATTCCCGTTGTGAGCGTCCAGGCCAGCGTGGGGCGCTGGACCTGGCACTCAAACTTCTTTGCTTCTGTAAAGTGCGCCACAGCGAGCGCCTCACGCTGGCTGTGGCGCTCAACTTCCATTTCTGTAATTTTGTTCCAGTTTCGCTCCAATTCGCGCCCTTTCGTCCCAAATTGCATCCGAATGATTCCTATACATAGAAATACAAAAATTTAGCACAAACAATCATATTAAACATCTCAAATCGTCGAGACGTGAACAAAATGTGAGGCGATATATACCAAAATATCCATTCATTAAGCCGATTATCAGGCAGCAAGGAATCAGGGAGTACAAATTCATTCGTTTTTACCCAAGAAAGGAGAAGAAATGGTAATTCCAAGATTTAAACATTATAATGGCACCTTATCTTGCTCTGTCGATATATTCTTGTAAACATCATAAAAGGTAAGTCATCTGTTGTTGAATTTGTTATCTGTTTGACATTTTCAGCTAACTCAAATTTACTTGTTTGGATGCATTTTTAACGTTTTATTGAACTATGCAAAAACTTATGTACTTTTCTTGATTAGCGAAAATAGCGATAAACAATTTTAGGATTGAAATCTTAACTCGGACTCTGTTAAAAACATGAAGGAGTGGTTGAAAATCACAGGATTGTTCTTGCACGTTTGGTATCGCCGGAAATTATATCTTGATAAAATCTTTTTTCCGGATTCGATTACTTTAAGTAAAATATATTTCACTAAAAGAGTGAGAATATGACTTTTTATCATTTATGAACGTTTTTATTTTCCTTTATAAGTATCACAATTTTTACTCCAAATCATTTGTTTCAATCTAAAATCAAAGTTTTTTGTTAACCTTTAATACTCTAATCATCACAGAATATATATTACACCTTATATAATTTTCCACATTATATTACTGCCATCTTTGACTATGTACCCAAAGAAATTACCTCGCTAGAAGATGTCTCAAAGTTTTTGCGCAAATTGTTTTATTATAATCGTTTTTGAGGAGGATGTATCTTGTATGTCATTGTACACGTTGATCAATAATATACTTTGTCTTTAAACTTACATTGGTTTTCATGATTAATAAACAATTGTGAAAGAATTAGGTCTCCTGGAGAACAGTGATAAGATGCTGAAGCTGATTGTTAATGCAAGTGGGAGTCTTTGAAGGATTTACTTTGTGGGCTACAAGCATTATGCTAGCTAAAAACATTAGTGGTCAACAAGGTTTTATTAATATAGTTACACTTGCAAGGAAAAGACACAAGGAAAGATGAAGAAAGGCATGTGGAGTTGGAAACAAATAAGCAAATCGAATGATAGAGAAATTGTTTTCCTTAACCGAAATATTCTAGGTTTTGGATTATTGATTGAAGACGACTTTAGCCAATCCCACTCCTATATAAAGTATCAAGTTGTTGTTGCTTGAGTTGGAGACTTGCAATGCCATTTCATACAATCACATCAATTACTCTTGGCAAATAGCAATTCACGGCGAGAAGGTGTTCCTAAGGATTCAAGCTGAGCAACTGAATAACATATTCCTGAAGTCAAAACTGCTTTAGTTCTTTCGTTGTTTAGATTGAGTCATTGCTCACTAATTGTAACCTATTTTGCTTATTTATAAGTGTAATCATAGGTCAATAATTCATAAAAGTTTATTTAGCTTTCTAAGCTAGAGTATATAAACTTGAAATGGGATTGGAGTAGTTGTAGGGGTTAAGATACTAGAGTTAGGCCTCATTTGTTTGCACTTAATGGAGGTCTGAATCTTAATAATTCAGATCTCAGACATTAAGTGCGTTTGTTTTTAAAATCTGAATTGTAATTGTTCAGATCTTAATCGTTAAGTGTATTTGTTTTTTTTTACTTAACAACTACTTAATGGGTCTGAATAGGTCTGTATCATTAAGATCTATAACGGAAATTTAATTTCATTAAGATGCTATCATCCATATTCATTATTAACTGCCATCACCGCCTACCATTATCAACTACCAACATGCCACCCATCACTACCATCATCCTCAATCATAGCAGTCATCATTGTCAACTACCACCACCCACTATCTCCACCACTCCCACCACTATATTCTCAATGACAACCAATACTCATCCATCTCAACTACCACAACTAACCACCCCATCACCATTAACAACCATAGCTGGCACTGCCCACAATTATAAACTACCACCACCCACCACCATCTTTCTCAATCACAACTACCACCACCACCACCCGCCATTATTAACTATCACCACCTACCACCACCATCCTCAATTATAATAGCTACCACTACCAATCACCACTAGCTAGTACACCAAAACTACCACCATCAACTAAATCTACCACCAACCACCGCTTTTAGTCGGCATTCACAAGCACTACTGTTAGCCATCACCGTCAGCAACTATCGTATTTTAAAAAGCTATATATTTTAGTGATGGAATATTAGATTAATTAGTATTTTATTTGAATTTTATGTTTATTAATTTTCAAATAAACGTAAATTTTATACATTCAGATGTTAAAAAATCAAACAATCTTAATTATTTAGTATTCAGATCTTAATATACATCTTAACATTCATGTGTGTATTCAGATTCAGATGTCTTAATCATAATACACATCTTGATATTCAGACGTGTATTCAGATTCAGACGTCTTAATCTTAAA
Source organism: Nicotiana otophora (assembly GCA_000715115.1). Classification (NCBI taxonomy): domain Eukaryota; kingdom Viridiplantae; phylum Streptophyta; class Magnoliopsida; order Solanales; family Solanaceae; genus Nicotiana; species Nicotiana otophora. The sequence continues at coordinate 162,415 of AWOL01S0042619.1, read as the reverse complement.
AAAAATAAATGAGGCCTTAGTCCCTTTTGGTTATGAATTGTAATCTAAACTAGTTCTTCAAAGTTAGTAAAATTTTGAGATAAATCTATGATGGTAGGTCGTGATTTATACTCCATTGAGCAAGGAGATTTTCTATGTAAAATTTCTTGTGTACTTTGATTTCCACACTTTACTTTCAGTTTTGTGTCAAAATAGTTAAGCAAAAGAAGCTCTTTGACACCTAAAAATCAAGTAAGATACCAATTCACCCTTCCTCTTGTGTCTAGGTGTATCCTAAAATAACAATGGTATCTAATCATGTTCTTCCAAATTAAGGCTAACATCTTGAAAGGGTCCAAGATGGATGCACCTCCAGGCATCAAGAAGGATAATCAACCACAAAACCACCACTATTCAACGAAAAGTATTATGGATGGTCAAAAGAAAGGATGCGAGATTTTCTGGAAGGCAAAGATTTAGAACTCCAAGTTATTATTCAAAAATGTTCTACAGTTCCCATGGCAAAAGACGATAAGGGTATAATAACCTGCCCTGAACCCGTGAGCAGTATAATGATGAAGATGTCAAGGATGTTCAGAAGAATGTCAAGGCAAAAAATATAACAACCTGACTAGTCGTTTTGAGAATTTGCATCCAGTTCGACGGCTTGAGTTCATGAGTAGCTTCATATGATATATTATGACTTGCGTGTATGGCCGATTTTGGTTTTCCAATGGTTCGAAGTAGGTTTGGAAGAACGATTCTTAATTAGGAAGCTTTAAGTTGGAAGAATTGACTAAGTTTGACTTTTGTGTATTTGACCTCAGATCGGAGTTTTGATGGTTCTGGTAGGTTCGTATGGTGATTTCGGACTTGGGTGTATGCCCGGATTTGTATTTGGATGTTTGTAGAAGATTTCCACATTATTTGGCGAAAGTTGGCAATTTGAAGATTTGTAGAGTTCATATGTTTGACCGAGAGTTGACTGTAATATTATTGGGTTCAAATTATTTTTTTGGAAGTTGGAATATGTTCGTTTAGTCATTTAGGACTTGTATGAAAAATTTGGGTTCATTTCGGATTGATTAGGCTTGGATCAGACGCTTGATTCGAAATTTGAAGTTTATGAACTTAAAAGATTGATCTTGATCGATGATTTGCGATTTTGACGTTATTATGTATGATTTGAGGCCTCTAGTAGGTCTCTGTTATCTTTTGAAACTTGTTGGTATATTCGAACAGGGTCCCGAGGGGCTTGGGTGATTTTCGGGGTAGTTTTAAACCATTTCGGAGGATGATTGCGTTACTGTTTTCTGCTGTTTTCTGCTGTTTTCTGCTGTTTTCTGATGCCCCATTTGTTCTTCGCAATCGCGAAGATGAAGTCCTTTATAAAGTACTTCAAAAGTACTCTATTTTCTGATGCCCCATTTGTTCTTCAGATACCAACTCGGTTTTGATTACATTCCAAGATTCTATATTCGATTTTGGTATTTGAATGACGGTCCTAAAGGAGAAATTAGGGGGTTTTTGTGTAAACTTTTCTAAAATTAAATATTATATTTTGAACATCGATTCGGAGTCGGATTGGAGTGAAATCACTATGGTTGGACTCGTATTCGAATGGGTTGTCGGATTGTTTGAGTTTTTTCGGGCATTAAGGTGGAGGCTCGGGTTGACGTTTTTGTTGACTTTGAGTAATTGACTAAAGATTCGAGATTTATCATTTGTGTTTGTTTTCTTTGGCATTATTTGATATTTTTGAGTTGCTTTTGACTAGTTTTGAGTCGTTCGGAAGTTGATTTGTGCGGGGTGGCATTTTTAGAGTATCGGTTGGCTTGCTCGTTACTTGATTTGACTTTCTTGAGGTAAGTGGCATATATAAACTTGGAATTGAGGGTAAATATCCTTGGGAACTATGATAATTGAGATGGGTTGGGAGTGACATATGTGCTAAGTGATGGGCGCGTGTGCGTGTACCGAGGTATTCATGTTCCGGGTAGTTCTTAGGCTATTATATGCCTTGTTTTGCTATCATGCTCCTTTGATAGCAAATTTTCTCCATCTATGAGACTACGTGAGATATTATTCATGCTAGAAATTATGCCTAGGCTACCTGCTCAATTGTTTGAGACATGATAGGGCTATTTTTGGTATTTTTAGCTATTTGCCTTAGCTGTAGTCATACTATACAGTCTTGCTAGTTACATCTACATGTTATATCTTTGTCTCTGTGCACTTTTAATATGTTGTCTCATATGTTATTGGTGTCCTTGTACGTGACATGTGTCTGAACTATATATGAGATATATTGTGATATTCCGTGTTAAATAGTTGGATTGTGTTTCGGTGAGAGGTTTGCATATTGAGACTTGAGAAAATTGATGACCGATGTGGGCCATAAAGCCGTATTTATATGGATACATGGATCGGGTTGTATGCCACCATAGTTTTATCGATATTGAGGTGACGTGTATGCCAGGCCCCATATTGGGCTAAGCTGTATTGATTTGAGGCTACGTGTGGACGAGGCCCCACTAGTTGGGGTATGTGATTATGATAAGCGCTTGGGTAGGATCTACCCTTCTGGTGTCTGTTGCACCCTATTTTGCACTGGTCAAGACATGATTCAATTTGTGGTTTCTTTGTTGTCGATGAAAGAGAGTTGCCACCTAATATTTAAAGGTATACTAGGGTACCTATTTAATTACTAAGTCATATTTTTATTAGTCTACTAATAGGCGAGATTATGGGTAAGGGTTCTTGTTCTTCTAAGGGGAAGGTGATAGGCACCCCTTAAAATCTACCCGAGGTAGCTCCATAGGATTTAGACTAAGTTTGGGATCATGTACTTATAAAAAAGGCTTTGACTAGTGATAAGGAATGCATCAATAAATTAAGAGCTAGGGAGGGAACCCCACTTGAGCTCGATGCTCCCTTTCGATCCCCCGACACTTCAAAGTTCCCAAGGGACTCAAGGCCCAGGGCAATGCTTGTGCCGGGAAGGACAGCCCAACCTAGATTCGAACTCCGCTCCCAAATGCCCTTAATCACTAGCTACATGTTCTTCTTACGGGTTTAAATACCAATGAGGCCCTTCCAATGCAAACTAAGTAATAACGTATTACTTACCACAAAATATATATACTTTCCTCTTAATGAAAATAACACAAGAGAGTACAGATTACTATTAATACTAAATAGGGAACCACATATCAAGGAGATCTAAAGGGAGAGTGGCTGAGTTCAGAATACACATTGATAAAAAGAGGCTTCATAATCACACCATTGTAGGAATGAGTCATTAAAGCATAACATATTCAAACATGTATTGATAACATTACTTGGAAACTTAAGGACATCAAGGTAGATTCAAACCAACAGTCATGGTCAGCTAGTGCCACAGAAATGTTATCAAATTCATGGGATTAAACTCTTATCATGATTACATTTTTACAGGTTCAAGTATGGGAACTCCTGAAGTCACAACAGGTTCACGCTTCTAGCAGTATTAGCAAGTCAGTGTGTTTAGATAATATCAACAAAGGAGCTTCATAAGGTTTGAGAATCAAGTTCAACTTCAGGTTAACTGTAAATAGGAGGACTAAGCATTACTCAAATCAGAACACAGTGTTACATAGTTAAGCAATATTCAGTCAACTGTTCATAGGAAGGTAAGTGAGATAGTGATCTCATACACATTAGAGAACCAAATTGATCATGCAAATGAAGAAAGGAATTGGAAACATTGTATCACACAAGTTCAATTCAAATATAGGTATAACTTAACCAGTAAGTATATAGTGACCATGCTTCAATTCTTAAAACTATCAATTGACTATACTAGTATGTCTAAATACTACTTTCATGGAGGATAAGCTAATGCTAGATGCATGTAGACTTTACAGAAATTCAACAGGGGCTCAAAGAGATTAAGGACATTTATGAATTGTACTTATGTGTGAAGATCTCAACTGACTATGGAACAAACACGCTTAGTTGTGCAGCAATTACTAGTTGACTTCATCCAAACAAAGCATGACTTACTTTGAGAAGAGGAAAATAGTTTAACCTGATAGAATATACATGCAGCAAAGATTCATAAGAAGAAAATAAGTTGATGCAAATGAGCTAGTTTCCTATGCATACAATAGTTGAGCATGATCATGAGAAAGTAATAGTGATAGCCCAACAATTACCCCTAGAGTTAGTGGATACATATTCAGATAAGAGAAGCACCTAAACACTTGAATTCTTTCAACTTAGTTTGGTGATATGGGCATATTGTATTTTCAGGAGTATATCAGTTAAGGTTACCAAATAATGAAATCAACCATAAGGCAAATAAGGTGCAGGAAAACAAGATAAAATCTTAGCAGAATCATCAGTGGTGGAAAAAGCATGAACTTTAGATGAGCATGATTGGTTCAACAATAATGATAGCTAAAACAAAGCAAAAGACTATGGTGATAACTCAGTAAAACAATTGGATAAACACAAGCAGAGATACTTCAAGTTTAGGCTCAAGGTTAAGAGGCAGGAAGATATAAGTCTTGAACAAGTTGAGGTTTCATCTTAGCAATAACTATCAGGTAGTAAACTTAGCTTCCAAAATTCACAAAATTACAGAAGTGCAATAAATATAGGTGAGTTTATTGTAAGTCACTAAAAACTACGAAGTTTGTATTGAACATAAACATGTAAGAATTCAGGCATGGAGACAGTAGGAAAACTCAGAATTGATAATAGAACAAGTTGATCATAAAAGGTTGTCAAAATAACAAAAACAAAAATATCAAACATGTCAAACACATGCAGCATAACTAAAATCTACAAAAACTTAACATATCTAAATTATTCAGAGAGATGAACATAAGAAAAGGGGGAGAAAGGTGCTGACATTCTTAAGGGCAGCATACCAAACGAATTCCTTTGTTGCTCAAAGATCCCAGAACATTTCAAGCTTGAACCAGCAAAGAACTCGACAAAAGAGAGGAAGACAGTAAGAAAAGCTAAGACCAGAAACCCTAATGTGCTTAGTGTTTTTGTGCTTAGTATGTTCAGTGTTAGGTTCTCTTTGGTTGGTATATGTTAGGTGAGAGCTTTGAAGACTGCTATTTATAGTGCCATTTAAGGCCTTAGAGTTTCAGTATTCAAACCAGGATAGTAGAGAGTGACGATAAGTTGATGATGTGAGCATAGTCGAGTAAAATCAGAGAGAACAAAGGGAAATCAGTGTTTGTGGACCGTTGATCTAAGAAATGGACGGCCCAGATTGTGAGTGTGGGAGACGAGTGACGTGGCATGTTGTGATTGGTTGAGAGGTAATGGCAAGGATTGCCAACAGAGATTGGGAGGATTGTTTGAGTTTGGTATTTTCGGACATGGGCTTGCATTTGGGCCAAAATTAATTTAAAAGATGGCCAAATTATATTTGATTCAAGAATTGTAATTGTAGCCTTTTAGTCTTTAACCCATTTAAAATTAATTTAAATAAGCTTAACAATTTCAATACATATGTGGTGAAATTATAATTACTATATGTTATTAATTATTTTAATTAATTATCTATAAATGACAATACTTCGAATTATAGCACTAATTTCAAAATATTAATATAGTAACCTAATTCATTTGAAATTAAAGAGTAATTTTGTCAAATTATAAAACCTATGTAATGCATATACAAACGTTATTTTTATAATTGTAAATACATTTGTAATTATACAATATTAGTACTATGTGATTAATTTTGAAACTAATACTTAATTAATTTATAAAAATAGATATTCATTAATAAAAAAATACTTTTAAAGTATTTATTGTAAATTGTTCGGCGTGAATTAATTAATTTTAAAAGGGAGGGTCAAAATTGGCCGTCAACAGCCGCCCCTATTTAACCGGAGACTATGAAAGAGTTTTCGGGCAAAGAAATTGAACCGAAGCTAATTTTGTCCCGACTTTTAAGCAGGTATTGCAGGAAATGAGGATGGTGAATTGCATGATGGAATAGAGTAAGAATTTGGAAAGATTTAGGAATATTAGGGCTGAATTCTAACTTTGAATTGCTTACATACCTCGGGCTTAACGAGGATCAGACCTCATGTAGTTCTGGAGTAGGGACTTTGGGGAAGCGGCATTTGCAGGAATTTCCCCGATATCGTATTGTGACGATACGGCGAGACGGAAGATTGGTCACTCATGATGGCTTGAATTTTGCGGTCTGATTTGAATGATTCACAATTTTGAGCTCACTAGTCATCTTGAGCTGAGATCTTAGGCCCTCTACTGGGTTGGCTGTCCCCATGGCGTTGTAGTTCGGTCTGCCACTAAAAAGTAGTTTCACGCTGCGGTGTTTGTTCCTTCAAAACAAAATGAAATACATACATACCAATATATTGTAATGCAGAATATACTAAGATTGCCACGCCCCGCTTTCTCACGAAAGCGGGTTTCGACATGTGAGTACTCTTTTAAATGGGATTAAAAGAGGAGAGTCGCCACCTAACGATTTTGAGATGCGTTAGAGCACCAATTTGCAAATAACTTTTTTTAAATAGTCAACGTCACCAGAGATCGGGTAAGGACTTAAATTACCTCAAAGAGAAGGTGTTAGGCACTCTTCGAGGTCCACAATTATGGGTCCCAGCCGAACTTTAGACTATGTGTATTATGTAATTAAGCTAAGTGATCAAATAAATCAAAGGGAAATTCAGAAATTATAGAGTCTTATTAAAACATGTGAGAATAGGTACAAGTCCTTAGAACTATAAAGGTACGAACTGTATTGATCTATGTTAAATGACTAAGTGTGAATAACACGCACATAAAAGGAGGAGGGTCCTAAGTTTTTTAGCCTTAATTATCATCCCGTGCAACATAAATAGTACTTCGCAACTCTCTTACGTAGAGGTTACTCGTATTATTCAGCGGGCATAGACTATCAACTCCTGCTATACGATTACTATGTTGAATTTGTTTACTTAGAGGCATTCTAATTCAATTCTAAGTCGTACCTTATGCGTGCACTACCTGTCCCATGCGATGGTCTAAGAGGCTTTGGACCTACTATCAGGTGGTTCTAGACTTTACTTAGGTTGCTCAGAATGATAAAACTAGGCGACAGTCAAAACAGATATGACGGCATACAATAGCAATAAAAGGCTCAAGTTAACCTCCACACATAAGCATGAAAGCCTGCAAACAGATTTCTGGTTAGGCAGTCGACAAAATTAAGACGTATTAGAATCATTAAGTCCTACAGGCATGATTTTTATATAATTTGAACCACTCAGCAATTAGTGGAAATTCCTATAGGCAGGATTTCTAGGTGACCAGTTTTGACGAAGAAGCTATTTAATACATAGTTCTTATTAAAGAATCATATAGTCATGCTTTCTATGTGTAGTAGCATCCTATAAACATGATCTCTAAACAATTCGCATCTGGGCAGTGAAGTAGTTGAGAATGCAGAATTATTCAATTGCCTCTATAGGCATGCGTTCTAGACGGGCTGTATGACAAAAGGAGGATAGTAGCGATGACAACTTAGGTAATTTATATTGTAATTATATGGACATGGTGTCTAGATGAGTCACATATTTGAAAGAAATACCAAAGAATACAATTTCTGTTGTTTGTATTGATCTCCTATAGGCATAATATCTAGGTGCAAGAGGTCCAATTTAGATCCTATAGGCATGCTATCTAACCATTCAAGTCATCATATATACCCTAAGTCATGTTTTCTAAGGGGATAGGATTGTGCGCATATAATTCCAGAGAATGAGGCATGATGATCAAACAAACAATTAAGATCCTATAGGCATGATCTCTAACTATTCATATAAAAGATAAATTATCCCGACTCTCCCTTTTCTCTGATTTCCCCATCATTCAGTTTTACAAGTTATTACAGACCATATTGAACAAGCATAGACCCAATTACAAATATAGAATAGCCCAGTAACACATCGGGGCCTTCCAATATGCTTAGAACTTTGCACGGACAGCAGGGCCAAACTCTAGATGCGAACATTGCATTACAAACCTCCGGTACCGAAGCAGCCCCACCATACCAGGCCTAAATGAATAACATACTTATTCAAAGGGATGCCGAATTCAGCCTTACATGTGACAAAATACTCATGGGATTGATTAGCAACTTTCCCACTTAACTCGTAAGGCTATAACTAATCAGCAATTCTAGCCGAAACACATGGACAAGAATACACGAAATACAGACAAGTTCACAAGGCAGACTCATGCTTGCATTTTCGGAAACAAAGCTAAAGTAATAGAATTGACCATCATAGGATAGTGAACTATTTCAAAAGAGTTTCAAAAGTAAACTGATTTAGAATTATCCTAAAAGAACCTTAGGCACGAGATTTAAACATGAAAATCTAACAGTCATAGACAAGAACAAATAGAGCATAACCTTCACATGAAAATTTTAACATGAAAGCTTAGTGAAAACAACATAATAGAACAGATTCATGACCGAGCAAGGCCCTATAATAACAAAATTGGTTATTCATTATAAGGCCCTATAATTGTTTGTTTCCTAATAACCCGAGTTCCGTGATGCCAAAGTAGGCGTACAAGTTAATAATAGTAGAAATTCTTCGTGGCGAACTTGCTCACCGCGGTTTGGACTTTTTGGATTGATCAGTGCACTAGGAGTTGAAGGAAAATATTGGGCAGAAGTATGCATTTCTGCGGCCATTCTATGGCCGCAGAACCACTCTGCGGACCGCAGACTGGTCGAAGAGTTGGGCCAATTTCTGGGGCATTTTGATTCCCAATTTCGCGGCCATTATACGACCGCATAACCGTTTTATGGGCTGCATTCTTGTCGCATATCCCACCTTGTGATTTTTCGGAGGGAAATTCTGTGGTGCATTATGCGATCACAAAATAGGTCTGCGGGCCGCATAGTGACCGCAGACCAGATCAGTTCTTTTACAGTTCTGCCCTCCGTATTTTTGCAGTCATTATTCCGACCGCATAAAAATTATGTGGTCGCATATGCGACCGCAGAACCCATTCCGGAGCTGCATGTTTAGGATTTTTAATCCCGATCCTATTCTGTTAAAATACACCCCATGGACCATTTTGAGCATATGTTTTGATATTTTTAGAGTGAGAGGGAGGGTCCTAGAGGGAGAAGTGATCTTCATCTAATTCTTCTTCAATTCTCACTTAAATATTGAAGATTATCAAGAGAGGCACCTAGGTCTTCTTCCTAAGAGGTAAGATTCTATCACCCAAACTCTTAACTTAAAATGTAACTATAATAGGCCATTAGTAAGGTAATTCATGGGGATGGGAGTGCTTACCTTGCATGCATGTATCCTTGTAGTATGTTGGAATATTATGAGCTAATAATGGTAGAGAGTGGGTTGGTAAATGATAGAATCTTCCATAAAATAGCGTTAAAACATTGATGCACACCTAGTGTTTGATAGTATGATCAAATGAGCTAAATCCATGTTCATCTTCCTAATTGTGGTTCAATTTTGTTATATTGCTAAAATATATTGAAGTTGCTAATAGTACAGAACATCTTTGAGTTTTAAGAGGCTCAATTGAGGTATGTTAGCTAAACCCCCTTCTTCTTAGAATCGAATCCCACGGTGTTCATGTAATTGGAGTAAGTCCTTGATCATTATTGAATTGACTTTTCCTTATGTGGTTGTGTTGAAGGATGTTTGTTCAATGTTTATGCTAAATGCTTCATCATGTCATCTTTCCATTTGACAATATGTTCAAAATGTGGAATATGTATTAGCAATGTTAAGACTTCATATCAAGATTGAAATAAAGGTTGTTTTGCCAAATTGTATGAAAGGCCCCTATGTACCTAAGATTTCCCAAATTGCACATATGTGAATTAATGTGTTGAATGGGAAGCCCTATTGATGATGATAATGATAATGATATTTGAAGGTGGAAAAGGGAACTGGAACTATAAAATACGGCCAAGTGCCAATAATGACTTTGTAATCGTAATCACTAGTGCCAATGAATTGAAAGTATATGAAAGAAGATCCATGTGAGATGAGTGACTAAAAAAGGTAATGTCTCAAATGAGATGGCCTAGCCGATCGGGCCGATATTAGACTCCGTGTAAGAACACGGTGGTATTGTGAATGAAATTGTGGAAATGTCTCAAATGAGATGGCTTAGCCGATCGGGCCGTGATCGGATGCCATGCCACACACATGGTGGTACTGTGCCGGAAATTATAATAAAATTATGGTAATGTCTCAAATGAGATTGCCTAGCCGATCGGGCCGAGATCGGACTCCGTGTAAGAATACGGGGGTATTGTGAATTGTGGAATATTGGTGTTAAAGATCACCAAACCTAATAATATGGAAATTGTCTTGAAAATGCACATGATCCTTAACTTTTTGTTGTACTATTATTTGAAGCCCTTATTGAATTCTTGACTGTTCCTCTTGTACTATTATTCATTCTATTGAGTTGGTGCTTAGCTTTACATACTAGTGTTATTCGACAGTCTAACGTCCCTTTTGCCGGGGGCGCTACATCTTTAAATGGATACAGGTGGTTACATAGCAGACAATGTTGATCACATATAGTCCTGCATCCTCTTCTCAGCCGACTCGGTGAGCGCCATTTTATTCCGGGGTCATGTATTGTACCTTTTGTTTATATTATGGTCAGTTTTTGAGGTATAGCCGGGGCCTTTTTGTCGAAACCATCTTTACTCTCTTTTGTATTTTTAGAGGCTCCGTAGACACTATGTGGGTTGTATATGGGTGTTGGGAATGTTAAACAAGTTATGTTGTGTTTGATCACTTGTTCCACTTGAACTATAAGAAATGTGTACTTGAGACTTAAAGGCGCAATGGCTAATGGAATGATTTAGGATTGTATGAATGATATTCCTACTGTATAATTAATGAAATCACGTCTTTTTGTTTATCATGGGTTAATTGGGTAGAAAGTATCTAACAGTCTTGCTCGGCCGGGTTCACTCGTTTGAGCGCCAATCTCGTTTCTCGAGGATGGGGCGTGGCAAACTTCGTATCAGAGCCTAAGGTTTTAAAGTATCCTAGGATGACTCGGAGCCGTGTGTAGTAGAGTCCTTCTTATCGGTGTCTTGTTGACCATATCGATAAGCTGGAGGTTATTCGAACATTTAGGAATAATTCCCTTCTTTGATAATCTGGATCGTGCGATGAAACTAAATGTGCAACTGTTCCCCCTCTAACTCGTGCATTCCTTTAACTTTCAGTATATGGCAACTAAGAAGAGAGCAAGAACTGGCCAAGGAGCTAATGCCGCCTTAGGAGTGGCAGTTGACCCTTTATTTGATGATGCGGGTGAGCACCCGAGGGGTGAGGATAATCGCCTGACTGCTGCACTACCCGATTCCACTACACCGGCCCAGGCCATACTAGGTCCTACACCTACTAAGGGTGCGACGTTTCCTCCACCTGATATTCCGATTCCACCTCCAGCCCCAGCTTCCAGTTCTGGTATTTCTGATGAGGATCTTAGGGGAGCTATTTAGATGCTGATCCAGATAGTGGCTTCTCAGGCCCAAAGGTCGAATGTTGCACCTACACCCTCTAGCGAGCAAGGGGATTCTAGTGGTTCCATGGTGAACAGGTTTCTGCAATTGGATCCTCCGGTGTTCACGGGTGTTAATACCGAGAAGGACCCACAGGACTTCATTGATGAGATGCATAATACTCTCCGAGTTATGCGTGCTACTGAGACGGAGGGAGTGGAGTTGGCCGCCTACCGCCTGAAAGGGGTGGCCTATTATAGGTTTGAGCTATGGGAGGACTCTCGGGAGGAGGGGAGCCCTCCAGCGAGATAGAGTATTGATGGTGCCTTTATAGACCATTTCTTGCCTGCCGAGACTAGGGCAGCCCGTGCCGCAAGGTTTGAGAATCTTAAGCAAGGGAGTAGAATTGTCTGGGAGTATCACATGGGGTTCGCGCTCTTGTACAAATATGCCATTCTCATGTTGCCTTTTATGGAGGATAGAGTGTGTCGGTTTGTGCAGGGCCTTAGCCCCTTGGTTATCAATGAGGCCGCTATATCTGCCTTGAATTCAGACATGAACTATGGGAAAATGGTATCATTTGCTCAAGCTACAGAGGACTGCAAGTTGAAGAACATGAGGGAGCGAGAGGGTACCAGCAAGGCTCGGTCTGCGGTCAACTTTGGGGAGTCATTTGGTGTGGGTAGATCAGCTTTCATGGGAGGGTCATCAAGGCCAACCCAGTCTCATGCGCAGTCTTCAGCCAGTGCACTGCCAGCGGGGCACAATTAGCGACAGGGGAGTCGCTTCAGGCTTAATCAGGGCAGCAGGGGACCCCACCATCAGGGCCGATCATGAGGGAGGTTCCTGCAGCAGTAGAGGCCCCCATGCCCCGGGTGTGGGAAGATGCACTCTGAGATTTGCTACATAGTCTTACCTATATGTTACAGTACGAATTGAGGGGTCATATTCAAAGAGAGTGTCGTTCATCCCGCCAGGGTGTGGGCAGGGGCACATCACATCCATCCAGTCCAGCAATTGCTACATTTTCAGCACCCCCTCCAGCTCGAGGCCCTCCGGCACCAGCAGAGAGTGGTGCAGCGAGGGGTGGTGCACGGAGTTCAGGAGGACCCAGTCATTTCTATGCTATGAGTGGTCGCTCGAGTGTAAAGGCTTCTCCAGATGTCGTCACAGGTATATTGACTGTCCAAACTCATGATGTATATGCTCTTATTGATCCCAGTTGCACCTTGTCCTATGTTACCCCTTATGTTGCTATGGAATTTGCGATAGAACCGGAATAACTTCCTGAGTCATTATCTATATCTACTCTGGCTGGCGAGTCTGTTATGGCCGCATAGGTTTATAGTGGTTGTGTTGTCATGGTGCGTGGTCGGGACAACGTGGCCGATCTCATTGAATTGGGGATGGTTGATTTTGATGTAATTATGGGAATGGATTGGCTTTATTCATGTTTTGATAAGCTCGACTGCCGAACTAGAACTATGAGGTTTGAATTTCCTAATGAGCCAGTTATTGAGTGGAAGAGGGATATGTGATGCCAAAAGTTAGGTTTATTTCTTACCTTAAGGCCACAAAGATGATCAACAAAGGGTGTATTTACCATTTGGTCTGAGTTACGGACACCACGGCTGAGGCACGTACACTCGAGTCAGTGCCAGTTGTGAATGAATTTCCAAAGGTCTTTCCTGATGAGCTCCCTAGGGTTCCACCAGACAAGGAGATTGATTTTGGGATTGATGTGATCCCAGGCACGCAGCCTATATCTATTCCGCCCCACAGAATGGCACCAACAGAATTGAAGGAACTAAAGGAACAGTTGAAGGATTTGTTAGAAAAGGGTTTCATCCGACTGAGTGTGTTTCCATGGGGAGCACCGGTTCTCTTTGTGAGGAAGAAAGACGGATCACTGAGGATGTGTATTGACTACCGGCAGCTCAACAAAGTCACAATCAAAAACAAATACCCACTACCAAGAATAGATGATTTGTTTGATCAGTTACAGGGTGCTAGATAATTCTCCAAAATTGATTTACGATCCGGGTATCACCAATTGAAGATCAGGGAGCAGGATATTCCGAAAATAACTTTTAGAACCCGGTATGGGTATTTTGAATTTCCGGTAATGTCTTTTGGGCTAACAAATACCCCTGCAGCTTTCATGGATCTTATGAATCAGGTTTTCAAGCCTTTCCTCCACTCTTTTGTGATAGTGTTCATTGACGATATTCTTGTGTATTCACGACGTCGGGAGGACCATGCCGATCATCTCAAGGCAAAGTTGCAGACTCTTCATCAGCACCAATAGTATGGGAAGTTTTCAAAGTGTGAATTTTAGCTCGAATCTGTCACATTCTTGGGTCTATTGTCTATAGAGAAGGAATCAAGGTTGATCCTCAAATGATTTTAGCAGTGAAGAATTGGCCTAGACCTATAACGCCCACCGAGATTCGTAGTTTCTGGGGCTTAGCAGGGTATTACAGGAAGTTTGTGGAGGGGTTCTCTACTCTTGCCTCTCTGTTGAATAAATTGACTCAAAAAGCTGTTAAGTTCCAATGGTCCGATGCTTGTGAAAAGAGCTTCCAGGAGTTGAAATCGAGGTTGACTACAACGCCGGTGTTGACCTTACTAGAGGGTACAGATGAATTTGTGGTATATTGTGATGCTTCAAGAATTGGGCTTGGGTGTGTGTTAATGCAATACAGTAAAGGTATAGCCTATGCTTCTAGGCAACTCAAAAATCATGAAAAGAATTATCCAACACATAACTTGCAACTGGCGGCGATGGTTTTTGCATTGAAAATTAGGCGTCACTATTTGTATGGGGTCCATGTGGAGGTATTCACGGACCACAAGGGACTTCAATATATTTTCAAACAAAAGGAGCTGAATCTGAGGCAAAGAAGATGGCTTGAGTTGCTAAAGGATTACGATATCGATATTCTCTATTACCGGGGAAAGCCAATGTCGTGGCAGATGCTCTTAGACGGAAATCTATGGGTAGTTTAGCATGCTTGGAGGTAAATCAAAGACCATTGGCCAAGGATGTCCATATATTGGATAGTTTGGGAGTTCATCTTACAGACTCTAATGAAGGAGGGGTAGTTGTGCAAAAATAGGGCCGAATCATCGCTTGTTGTGAAAGTCAAAGAGAAGCAATATAACGATCCATATTTGGTGCAATTGAAGGAGGGGATTCAAAAACAGAAGACTATGGTTTTCACTCTTGGCATGGATAATGGTACACTAAGGTACCAAGGGCGACTATGTGTTTCGAATATAGATGGTCTCTGGGAAAGAATCATGACCGAGACTCATGCTTCGAGGTATTTCGTGCATCCAAGTTATACGAAGATGTATCACGACCTCAAGGAAGTCTATTGGTGGAATGACATGAAAAGGAATGTGGCAGACTTTGTGGAAAGGTGTCCGAACTGTCAACAAGTGACGACCGAACATCAACGACCTGGTGGGTTGGCACAGAACATAAAAATTCCTATGTCGAAATAGGAAATGATTAATATGGACTTTTTGGTAGGATTACCTCATACTCCAAGCAAGTTTGACTCAATTTGGCTGATCGTGGACTGACTCACGAAATCAGCACACTTCTTGCCAGTTAAATCTACCGACACAGCGAAACAGTATGCTCAATTATACATCAAGGAAATAGTCAGGCTACATGGCACTCCAATTTGTATCATTTCCGATCGAGGGGCTCAGTTCATGGCTAAGTTTTCGAAGAAATTTCAACAAGGGTTTGGTATTCAGGTGAATCTTAGTACAACTTTCCATCCCCAGACCGACAGGCAACCAGAGCGGACTATTCAGAGGCTTGAGAACATGTTGTGTGCTTGTGTTCTTGATTTCAAGAGTAGCTGGGATGATCATTTGCCACTCATAGAGTTTACTTATAACAACAGCTTTCATGCAAGTATTCAGATGGCACCATTTGAGGCATTTTATGGTAGGATATGTAGATCTCCCATTGGGTGGTTTGAGATTGGGGAAGCAGAGTTGATAGGGCCAGACCTTGTGCATCAGGCTATGGAAAAAGTTAAAATCATAAAGGAGCGGTTGAAAACTGCTCAGAGTCGTCAAAAGTTCTATTCGGATGTTCGTCGCAGAGGCTTATAGTTCAAAGAAGATGACTGAGTATTCTTGAAGGTTTCCCCCATGAAGGGTATTATGCAGTTTGGAAAAAAATGGGAAATTGAGTCTGAGGTATGTCGGGCCATAAAAAATCATCTAGAGGATCGGTCTGGTGGTGTACAAACTTGAGCTACCACCCGAGATGTCATTAGTGCACCTGGTATTCCATGTTTCTATATTGAAAAAGGTAGTTGGAGATCCATCAGCTATTGTGCCAGTTGAGACCATTGAGGTTAATGAAGTACTGTCATATGAGGAGATTCCAATTGCCATTGTTGATAGGCAAGTCCGAAAGTTACGGAATAAAGAAATTGCCTCCGTGAAAGTGTTATGGAGAAACCAGCAGGTTGAAGAGGCCACGTGGGAAGCTGAGGAAGAGATGAAGAAGAAGTATCCTCACTTGTTTGAATAGTTGTGTAATCATTTCTTTTTATGAACCTGTCGCCTAAGAATTTTGTATCACTTGTTCAGTTAATGTAAAGATGCTCCTTTTGATTATATGTTGTTTACATAAGGCCACGGTTGGTGTGGTTATGAGTTATGCAATGTCGTGGGGTTCTATACATGTTTGTAAGATGTGTTTCTAGAGCTCTCACACAGGTGGATAGGCCTAGTTACAAATGAAACTCTGACAAAATTTTTGAGAATTTAGAGAGTTAGTTAATTTGGGGTTGCTAGTGTAGGATATGTTAATTGAGTTGCACAAGGTGCTAATAATGGACTCTGATCCTCATTCGAGGATGAATGATCTTAAGTGGGGGAGGATATAAGGCCCCATAAAATGTTTTTTCCTAAAAACCCAGGTTTCGTGATGCCAAAGTAGGCGTAGAGGTTAATAATAGTAGAAATGCTTCACGGCGAGTTCGGACTTTTTGGATTGATCAGTGCGCTGGGAGTTGAAGGAAAATGTTGGGGAGAAGTATGAGGCCATTCTGCGGCCGCAGAACCACTCTGCGGACCGTAGACTGGTCACAGAGTGGGGCAGATTTCCAGGGCATTTGGATGCCCAATTTCGCGGCCATTATGCGACCGCATAACCGTTTTGCGGGCCACATTCTTGTCGCATATCCTGCCTTGGGATTTTTCGGAGGGAAGTCCTGAGGTGCACTATGCGACCGCAGAACCGTTCTGCATTGCATTATGCGACCACAGAATAGGTCTGTGGGCCGCATAGTGACCGCAAACCAGATCAGTTCATTTCCAGTTCTGGCCCCCACATTTTCGCGGTCATTATGTGGTCGCATATGCGACCGCATAACCCATTCTGAAACTTCATTTTTGGGGTTTTTAAACCCGACCCTATTCCATTAAAACACACCCCATGGACCATTTTGAGCATAGTTTCTGATATTTTTAGAGTGAGAGAGAGGGCCCTAGAGGGTGAAGTGATCTTCATCAAATTCTTCTTTGATTCTCACATAAATCTTGAAAATTATCAAGAGCGGCACCTAGGTCTTCATCCTAAGAGGTAAGATTCTATCACCCAAACTCTTAATTTCCAAATGTATCTAGAATGGGCCATTAGTAAGGTAATTCATGGGGATGAGAGTGCTTACCTTGCATGCATGTATCCTTGTAGTATGTGGGAAGATTGTGAGCTAATAATGGTAGAGAGTGGGTTGGGAAATGATGGAATCTTCCACAAAAGAGCCTTAAAACATTTATGCACACCTAGTGTTTGATAGTATGCTCAAATGAGCTAAAACCATGTTCATCTTCCTAATTTTGGTTCAATTTTGTTATATTGCTAAAATAGATTGAAGTTGCTAATAGTATGGAACATCTTAGAGTTTTAAGAGGCTCAATTGAGGTATGTTGGCTAAACCCCCTTCTTCTTAGAATCGAATCCCACGGTGTTCATGTAATTGGAGTAAGTCCTTGATCATTATTGAATTGGCTTTTCCTAATGTGATTGTGTTGAAGGATGTTTGTTCAATGTTTATGATAAATGCTTCATCATGTCATCTTGCCATTTGAGAATTTGTTCAAAATGTGGAATATGTGCTAGGAATATTAAGACTTCATGTCAGGATTGAAATAAAGGTTGTTTTTCCAAATTGTATGAAAGGCCCCTATGTGCCTGAGATTTTCCAAATTGCTCGCATGTGAATTAATGTCTTGAATGGGAATCCCTATTGATGACGATAATGATAATCATATTTTAAGGTGGAAAAGTGAACTGGAACTATGAAATACGACCAAGTGCCAAGAATGACTTTGTAATCGTAATCACTAGTGCCATTGAATTTAAAGTATATGAAAGAAGTTCGATGTGAGATGATTGACTGAAGAGGGTAATGTCTCAAATGAGATGGCCTAGCTGATCGTGCCAAGATCGGACTCCGTGTAAGAACACAGTGGTATGGTGAATGAAATTATGGTAATGTCTCAAATGAGATGGCCTAGCTGATCCGGCCGTGATCGGACACCATGCCGCACACATGGTGGTACTGTGACCGAAATTATAATGCAATTGTGATAATGTCTAAAATGAGATGGCCTAGCCGATTGGGACGAGATCGGTCTCTGTGTAAGAATACAGGGGTATTGTGAATTGTGGAATATTGGTGCTAAAGATCACCCAACCTAATAATATGGAAATTATCTTGAAACGCACATGATCCTTAACTTGTTGTTTTACTATTATTTGAAGCCCTTGTTGAATTCTTGACTGTTCCTCTTGTATTATTATTCATTCTATTGAGTTGGTGCTTAGCTATACATACTAGTTCTATTCGACGGTACTAATGTCCCTTTTGTCGGAGGCGCTGCATCTTTAAATGGATGCATGTGTTTACATAGGAGACAATGTTGATCACAGATAGTGCTGCATTCTGGGGTCATGTATTGTACCTTTCATTTATATTATGGTCACTTTTGGAGGTATAGCTATGGCCTTGTTGCCGACACCATCTTTACTCTCTTTTGTATCTTTAGAGGCTCCGTAGACACTATGTGGGTTGTATATGGGTATTGGGAATGTTAAACAAGTTATGTTGTGTTTGATCACTTGTTCCACTTGAACTATAAGAAATGTGTATTTTGAGACTTAAAGGAGCAATGGCTAATGAAATGATTTAGGATTGTATGAATGCGATTCCTACTGTATAATTAATGAAATCATGTCTTTTCTTAATCATGGGTTAATTGGGGTAGAAAGTATCTAACAAGCTTGCTTGGCCGGGTTCACTCGGTTGAGTGCTGGTCGCACTTCCCGAGGATGGGGCGTGACATTCATAATAGTACAGGATAAGGCAAAAAACACAAACTCAGAATAAGGAACAGTAATAAGCATTCGAGCACATAAATTAGCAGGCAGGCTTAAGAAGGCAGAATCAAGGCAACAAATAGGCAAGTTGAACCGCTAGAAGGCATAGAGCCTTAAGAAGAGCTTCAAAACATATAATGGCATGTGATTCATACAAATTCTTAGAGACATAGATATGCAGAACATGAATACAAACAGAAAGAAAATGAAATTGCAAGAGTCATATATACATTACCAGTTACAAAAGAACAAATAAACAAGAGGAATAATTTCAGCAACACTTCAGTGTTAATAGCAAACATATAGTAGAACCCATGAATCTCAGTGTGTCACAGTTCCCAAGGGATTCAAATGAACCACGAGCAGTGCTCACACTGAGAAATGTTCGAGAATCGAATTCTGGTGGCCTTGGATTTCAGCCGGCCAAGAGCCAAAGTTCAGCACAATATAGAATGAGAGAATAAGAGAGTAATAGTAGTTAATTTCAGTAAATAAGCCCTTTAAAGAGAATTAGGGGAGGGGTTTATGTAGTGGTAGAATCAGGCAAAATGAACAAGGAAAGAAATCAAGTAAACACAAACAAAAAGAGTAAAATCTCGCATGCAAGTCTGTAAAGTAACTAGAAAGGAAAGAAATCAAACTCCAAACCCTAGTCATAGTTTAATACTCAAAAAAGATCGGCAAACTGGTATGAAGAACCAGGCTTTTCTTTGTATATGGATGAGATATTATCCTAATTTCCAAGATAGAGGTTGATTCCTGTCTGATATAGAGATGGTATTTGCCAAAATTAGGTAAATACCTAAGTAATACCACAACCATGTAACCAGTAGCAAAGAAACTAAGATATGGTAAGCAAATAATGGTAGAATCCCATTATCAATAGGATTATGAGAGGGAGTTAAGGGTAGGCGGCTATGGTTCTTCGGAAGAGAGAAATGAAGGGTTAAGAGCATTTAAGGGCGGCGACTTAGAGAAAATGGGTTAGGGTTTCAATGGGGTTTAGGTAATTAAAGTGAGGGAGAGGTGAGAGGCGCGGCGTGTTGAAGAACGGGTCCCAATCGGGTTAAGATTAAAGGGTCGCCTGGTTTGGGCTGGGGAAATTGGTCTAGGGATTTTCGGAGTTTGGGCCACTAATGTGGTCGAAACAATTGGTATAATTTGGGCTATATTTTAAATACACGAAATTGTTTAAATAAAATAATTAATAAATAATAAATATTACTTATGCAATAAAATTATTGAAAATAATAACTTAACATTATAAAAAATATAAAACTGCTATTGTAGCATGAATAATGTAATAATTGTAATTATGCATAGCATATAGGCTATTATTGCAAAATTATGTAAATAGCTTAGAAATACCAATATAATTATATGAAATGAAGTAAAGATATTATGAAACATATATGTGGATGAAAATAATAGATTTGGATGACTAAATCATTACAAAATATTTTAAGGGGTAATTAATGCAAATTCAAGTGATTTAAATGCAGGAAGAATCAATTTTAAAGCTTTAAAAATTATGAAACATTAAAAAAAACACTTATATAACTCTTGTAAATTAATTAATGATGCAAAATGCTATTTTGAAAGTATATATATATTATTTGAAAAAATATGAGGGCAAAATTGGGTATCAAGAGCTGCCCCTCTTTACTCGGGAATGATGAAAGAGTTGCCGGGTAAAGAAAATGATGACCAATTTTGTCCAAAGTGAGTGAGGAATGACATGTATTGAAAAAATAGGGGCCGAACCCTGGTTCTTGAGTTGCCTACATATCCCTGGTGTTAAAAGAATCAGCCCATGTGTAGTTCTAGATCCAACGGCGAATGAAAGCGATATAATTGTTATAAGAGTGGTCGTACACATCAAAAAGGTTCTTTTGGGTAGGATAGTGTCGTAAGTAACAGATAATTTTAGGTGGAGCTGTAAATGCGAAATGAACATTATATATGTACGAGGCAGATATTTGAACGGTAATAGAACAAAAGGTAATCAATTACTGATCATCGGTTACGTCTAAGGTGATCGAAGGATGTTAATGCTTTGAATGGAAACCAGAGCGAGAATTGCTCCTGTTTGTAGAAGGCTTCCTCTCGAGTTACCTGCAAAAACTTAAAACACGATTCATGCGAATATATATGGGTGATTGCGAAAATTTAACTATGATGCAAATTCCCTTTGGACCATGAAAGTTGTCTTTGGACGATGAGGATGGTGTCCTTAGACTATGATATCCTGGGCCATGAAGTGTATGATAATGGATTCGCAGGCCATGGAATGGTGTCCTCAGGCCATGAGGATGGTGCCTCTATACTATGACACCTTTGAATAATGATATGCAACTTCGAGGGATCCTCCGATCGTGGCATGATATCTTCGGGCTATGAGGATGATGCCCTCAGACTATGACGCCTTCGGACATTATGGCTATGTTTCAGCCTATGAAATGCAAGTATGCGATAATATCGATCGTTTGATAGAGGAGACAGATGATGCTTAGTCATATGCATGAATGAGACAAGATAAGGTTTAGTCTTGTATAAGATGAGGGCACTGCTTAGCCTGATGCAAAGAGTGGAGGTAATGCTTAGTCTCATGCGAAAAATGGAGGCAGTGTTTAGTCTCATGAAATGAAAAGCAGTGCTTGGCCTTATGCAGTGTAGAGGTACTTTTTAGCCTCACGCAAAGAATAAAGATAGTGCTTAGCCTTATTCAATGTGGAGGCCGTTCTTAGCCTCATGGAAAGAATGGAGACAGTGCTTAGTCTCATGCGAGAAAGGCAGTGCTTAGCCTTATGCAATATGGAGGCAGTGCTTAGCCTCATGTAAAGAATGGAGACAGTGCTTAGTCTCATGCGAGAAAGGCAGTGCTTAGCCTTATGCAATATGGAGGCAGTGCTTAGCCTCATGTAAAGAATGGAGACAGTGCTTAGTCTCATGCGAGAAAGGCAGTGCTTAGCCTTATGCAATATGGAGGCAGTGCTTAGCCTCATGTAAAGAATGGAGACAGTGCTTAGTCTCATGCGAGAAAGGCAGTGCTTAGCCTTATGCAATATGGAGGCAGTGCTTAGCCTCATGTAAAGAATGGAGACAGTGCTTAGTCTCATGCAAGGAAAGGCAATGCTTAGCCTTATGCAATGTGGAGTCAGTGCTTAATCTCATGCAAAGAATGGAGACAGTGCTTAGTCCCATGCAAGGAAAGGCAATGCTTGGCCTTATGTAGTGTGGAGACAGTGCTTAACCTCATGTGACGTGAGGGCAGTCTTTAGCCCTATGCAAGGAGTAGAGACAATGTTTAGTCTCATGCAAAGGAAGGCAGTGCTTAGCCTTCTGCAATGTGGAGGCAGTGCTTAGCCTTATACAACGTGGAGGCAGTGGTTAGCCTTATGCAACGTGAGGGAAGTGTTTAGCCCTATGCAAGGAGTAGAGACAATGTTTAGTCTCATGCAAAGGAAGACAGTGCTTAGCCTTATGTAATGTGGAGGAAGTTCTTAGCCTCATGCAAGGTGAGTGTAGTGTTTATCCCTATGCAATGATAAAGGTAGTGTTTAGCCCTATGCAAGAAAAGCAATGACTAAGTGCGAGAGGATAAAGCATTTCTTAGCTTGACGTGTTTGCGTTTGGCGACTTTTATTATCATAAAGATAGTGATATTGTTGTGTATGTATTTACGGCCATTCCTGTTATGTTCATTGTGCCTGCGTCCAAAGAAAAAGAGTGAGATTTGCGAGGGAAGGTTGGTTCGTGCTCTCGATTCCTTGCTTTGCTTTTCTCTTGTTTGGATGTCCTGCTTGAGTCATCCCGGGTAACATCTGGCTACTATATATAAAAATAAAGTTTTCGAAAAATATGCATTTGTGATAAACTGCTTGTATAACAATGTAGTTATTTTGAAATATGTGATAATTCATGAGAGCAGACAGTTTGTTGAATTGATGAATGTGACACACTTTTGAGACATTGCGNCATGAAGTGTATGATAATGGATTCGCAGGCCATGGAATGGTGTCCTCAGGCCATGAGGATGGTGCCTCTATACTATGACACCTTTGAATAATGATATGCAACTTCGAGGGATCCTCCGATCGTGGCATGATATCTTCGGGCTATGAGGATGATGCCCTCAGACTATGACGCCTTCGGACATTATGGCTATGTTTCAGCCTATGAAATGCAAGTATGCGATAATATCGATCGTTTGATAGAGGAGACAGATGATGCTTAGTCATATGCATGAATGAGACAAGATAAGGTTTAGTCTTGTATAAGATGAGGGCACTGCTTAGCCTGATGCAAAGAGTGGAGGTAATGCTTAGTCTCATGCGAAAAATGGAGGCAGTGTTTAGTCTCATGAAATGAAAAGCAGTGCTTGGCCTTATGCAGTGTAGAGGTACTTTTTAGCCTCACGCAAAGAATAAAGATAGTGCTTAGCCTTATTCAATGTGGAGGCCGTTCTTAGCCTCATGGAAAGAATGGAGACAGTGCTTAGTCTCATGCGAGAAAGGCAGTGCTTAGCCTTATGCAATATGGAGGCAGTGCTTAGCCTCATGTAAAGAATGGAGACAGTGCTTAGTCTCATGCAAGGAAAGGCAATGCTTAGCCTTATGCAATGTGGAGTCAGTGCTTAATCTCATGCAAAGAATGGAGACAGTGCTTAGTCCCATGCAAGGAAAGGCAATGCTTGGCCTTATGTAGTGTGGAGACAGTGCTTAACCTCATGTGACGTGAGGGCAGTCTTTAGCCCTATGCAAGGAGTAGAGACAATGTTTAGTCTCATGCAAAGGAAGGCAGTGCTTAGCCTTCTGCAATGTGGAGGCAGTGCTTAGCCTTATACAACGTGGAGGCAGTGGTTAGCCTTATGCAACGTGAGGGAAGTGTTTAGCCCTATGCAAGGAGTAGAGACAATGTTTAGTCTCATGCAAAGGAAGACAGTGCTTAGCCTTATGTAATGTGGAGGAAGTTCTTAGCCTCATGCAAGGTGAGTGTAGTGTTTATCCCTATGCAATGATAAAGGTAGTGTTTAGCCCTATGCAAGAAAAGCAATGACTAAGTGCGAGAGGATAAAGCATTTCTTAGCTTGACGTGTTTGCGTTTGGCGACTTTTATTATCATAAAGATAGTGATATTGTTGTGTATGTATTTACGGCCATTCCTGTTATGTTCATTGTGCCTGCGTCCAAAGAAAAAGAGTGAGATTTGCGAGGGAAGGTTGGTTCGTGCTCTCGATTCCTTGCTTTGCTTTTCTCTTGTTTGGATGTCCTGCTTGAGTCATCCCGGGTAACATCTGGCTACTATATATAAAAATAAAGTTTTCGAAAAATATGCATTTGTGATAAACTGCTTGTATAACAATGTAGTTATTTTGAAATATGTGATAATTCATGAGAGCAGACAGTTTGTTGAATTGATGAATGTGACACACTTTTGAGACATTGCGACTTCCTTAACTCAGAATTTTGAGGATCCTCCTCAAAATTCTGCCCCAGTTTAAATGCGTACTTCTGGCGATACATTCCTTGGCGGTTCCAAACATGATGAGATCAGGCAAACTCGAGTTCTTGCCTCGTTTCTCACCGTAGGGGGAATGAAGAGTTTATTATGACGTTACCTAACCCACAGGGCTACCTCGTATCCCCTCTTTAACGGGAACCAGGTCAAACGTAGTTCAGTTACATCAAATAGAGAATGCAAACATAATCTTAAACATAATATATCTTGACTACGCCCGAATTGATAGGTTTTGCCCAAATGTCTCCATCCATTTCTGCAAGTATAAGTGCTCCTCCTGTTAACACTCAGTTAACCATATAAGGTCCTTACTACTTGGGTGAGAATTTCCCCTTTGCTTTATCCTGATGCGGGAATATCCGTTTCAACACCAATTGCTCCGGTATGAATTGCCTTGACCTGACCTTTTTATTGAAAGTCCTTGCCATTCTGTTCTATTAGAGTTGACCATGACACACTGTGTTCATTATTTTCCTATCAATGAGAGCTAGTTGTTCGTGCCGGCTCCATACACATTCTGCGTTGCTGAGCTCGGCTTGTGTAATTCTTAAGGAAGGGATTTCCACTTCGGTGAGAATAACAACTTCAGTACCGTAGACCAGTAGGTAGGGAGTTGCCCCAGTTGAGGTACGTACTGTGGTGCGATACCCGAGTAAAGCAAACGGTAGCTTCTCGAGCCATTGTTTGTAATTATCTACCATTTTCCACAATATCACTTGATGTTCTTATTGGCAGTTTCTGTGGCTTCGTTCATTTACGGCCTGTATGCTGTAGAGTTCTGATGCTTGATCTTGAATGCTTCGCACATGGGTTTCATCAAGTCAATGTTGAGATTGGCGGCATTGTCTGTAATGATTGACTCAGATACTCCAAATCAAAAAATGATACGATCCCGAACAAAATCCGCTACTACCGTTTTAGTTACAGCCTCATAAGATGCGTCATAAACCCATTTCGTGAAGTAGTCTATAGCCACCAGAATGAACTTGTGTCCGTTTGAATCAGTAGGTTCAATTGGTCCGATGTCATCCATACCCCAAGCAGAGAAGGGCCAGGGCAAACTTGTTGCATTGACGTTGGGCGGCACTCATATCATATCAGCATGTATCTGGCATTGGTGATACTTTTGAACATATTTGATGCAGTCTGTTTCCATAGTCATCCAGAAATACACTGCTCTTAATATCTTCTTGGCCAGAACGAAACCGTTCATGTGGGGTCCGCAAGTTCCGGCATGTATTTCCTGAAGCAATCTAGATGCCTCCTTGTCATCGACGCATCGCAACAATCCCAGATAAGCAGTCCTTGTATGTATAATTCCTCCGCTTCGGAAGAAATGGTTGGACATTCTTCAAAGCTTGCGCTTCTTAGTGTGCGTAGTGTGCTCTGGGTATTCTCCCTTTTCTAAGTATTCCATGTGTTGTTAAACCACAAATATTTGTCAACTTCCTCCTCAACATGAGCACAATAAGTTGGATGCTTATGAATTCCTATTTGGATAGGATCGATGAAATGCTTGTCAGGGTGTTGTATCATGGAGGATAAAGTGGCTAATGCATCTGCAAACTCATTATGAATCCTTGGAACATGCTTAGTTACATAGATGATATCAAACTCACTCAGCAATATCTGCCACTTTGCTAGTTTGCCCGTATGCATGGGTTTATGAAAGATATATTTCAGCGGATCCATCCTCGATATGATATATGTAGTGTATGTACAGAAATAATACCTCAACTTCTGGGCTATCCATGTTAGAGCACAGCAGGTGCGTTCCAATAAAGAATATTGGGCTTCACACGCGTGAACTTCTTGCTAAGATAATATATCGCCTGCTCCATCTTTCCAGTTACATCATGTTGCCCTATAACACAACCAAAGGCCCCATCCAACACATACAGATAAAGCACCAGGGGTCTTCCTAGTTCCGGTGGGACCAACACGAGCGATTTAGATAAATACTCTTTGATTTTGTCGAAGGCTTTCTCGCAGTCTTCAGTCCATCTTGTTACAGCATCTTTCCTCAACATTCTGAAGATTGGCTCACATATCACCGTAGATTGTGCTATAAAGCAGCTGATATAATTGAGGCACCCGAGAAAACTCATCACATCTATTTTATTCTTTGGCGGTGGCAAGTCATGGATAACTTGACGGGTCTAACTTGATACCCTGGTGACTGACGATGAAACCTAATAAATTTCCAGCGGGGACTCCGAAGGCACGTTTTGCAAGGTTCAACTTCAAGTTGTATTGTCGAATCCGATCGAAATATTTCTTCAGGTATGCTATGTGATCCGAACTCCTTTTAGATTTGATGATAGCATCGTCCACGTACACTTCTATTTCCTTGTTTATTATGTCATCGAAGATAGTCATCATAGCCCTCATGTAGGTGGTACCAGCATTCTTCAAACCAAACGATATCATTTTATAGCAACCTATCCCCAATGGTGTGATAAAGGCGGTCTTTTCGGCATCCTCTTCATCCATCAAAATCTGGTGGTATCCTGCAAGCAATCCACAAGCAATCAATATGTGTATGTTAGGCAGTAGAAAATCATCTTTAGGACTTGCTCTGTTCAGATCACGGTAATCGACGCATACTCTAGCCTTCCTATCTTTCTTTGGAACTGGTACAATGTTGGCTAACCAGGTCGGGTATTCGACCACTCAGAGAACCTTGTCTTTGATTTGCTTGGTGACCTCCTCTTTTATCTTCAAACTCATATCTGGCTTGAACTTTCTAAGCTTCTGCTTTACCGGTGGACACATGGGATTGATGGATAGCTTGTGAGCTACTATGGATGTGCTCAAACCAGTCATATCGTCATAGGACCATGCAAAGATATCCTCATACTCCTTTAGGAATCTGATATACCATTCTTTCTCTAACGGTGATAGATGAATGCTTATACGAGTTTCCTTGACTGTTTCGGATCCCCTAAGTTATCGGCCTTAGTTTCCTCAAAATTAGACTTTGGTTTGTTTTCAAAATTCTCCACTTCTTTGATGATTTCCTCAGGTATTATATCATCGTTGAGATCATCCGAATCACTGTCCTTATGTTGCGTTGACTAATTACATGTCACAGTCGTAGTTCATCAGGATATGTAATAATTATGCTAAAACGAATGTAGAAAGATAATAATAAATATGAAAAGCAATAATACATTAAAAATACTTTTAAAATGTCAACAAGTGTGACTCGATGGATCGAGTAATTATTTCAAACAAAATACTGAAAATGTCTTAAATGCTCAAAACTATTTGAAAATAATTCATGCTAATTTTCCGGGCTACCCAGGAACTCGGCGAGCCCGGGATGGTGCAGCGGTCCAGTTCTTGAGAACAACTCCTTCTTCCATGGTTTGAATAGTTAGTTTCCTTCTCCTCCTCCTCAACAATTGCACTGCAATCCATGTCTTTTTCATCTAGAAACAGCTTCCTCATGCCGGCCAAAACCTCATCTTCCTCAGATCCCCACATCATGTAAGCCTGATGGAATGTCTGGTGCAAAGGTGGTATGGGTTGTTCCAACGAATAATAAGGGGAATGCCACGGCGGTGTCCAATCCTGATATTCTTGCCATGTGTATTCATATCCGAGTCCAAAGGTCTTGCCATGATACTCTGGTTGTACGGGTTTGGTGATCCCCTGAAGCTTTTTGCCAAGACCCTTGCCTGGTTCATATCTTGTCCATAACAATATACTTTCTATCTTCTTGTTCCACCATCGGTCCTTTTCAATTGCGTTAACTCGGTCAATGTGATGATATGTTTCTCCCCCCAACTTCCTTCTATTTTCGATGACTGGAACGGTCTGATTGGTGTAGATGGCGTTGCTCCCATCTCCATGAATGATCAATTCCTGATGATTCCACTCGAGCTATAAAACCTGGTGTAGACTTGAAGCTACTGCCCCGGCTGCATGTATCCACGGTCGTCCCAATAATAGATTGTAAGTAGCAGATATATCTAGCACTTGGAACTCAACATCAAACCAGGTCAGACCCATCTATAGATTGAGGTTTATTTCTTCTATAGTGGCTCTCTGAGATCCATCGAACGCCTTCATATTCATGCTTCCCATTCGTATATGGTGCAGGCCTTTACCCAATATATTTAGAGTGGTCAGTGGACATATATTAAGACTCGAACTTCCATCTATCAAGACCCTGGAAATTAACTTATCTTCGAATTGCACTGTGATGTGCAACACCCTGTTGTGACTCAATCCTGCTTGTGGTAACTCATCTTCGTGGAAGGTGATTTTGTGGAGCTCCAATACCTGTCTAACCATGTTAGCCATCTCTCCTCTAGTGATGTCGGCGGGTATATAAGCTTCAATCAACACCTTCATCAAAGCATTCCTGTGCGCGTATGAGTTTTGCAACAGTGATAAGATGGATATCTG
Source organism: Nicotiana otophora (assembly GCA_000715115.1). Classification (NCBI taxonomy): domain Eukaryota; kingdom Viridiplantae; phylum Streptophyta; class Magnoliopsida; order Solanales; family Solanaceae; genus Nicotiana; species Nicotiana otophora. The sequence goes on along the minus strand of AWOL01S0042619.1, from coordinate 133,535 downwards.
AGCGGGAGTTTTGTTCAAGTGGTCAACAACAGAGTACTCCCTTGCTTGTATCTTCCTCCAGAGATCGTCAGTGCTAGTCTCAACAATAGGCATCTTAGGTGTATCTTCTTTGCTCGTTCCTCCCAGATTCTTAGGTGTGTAAACTCTGCCAGTCCTATTCATACCTTGCGCGGCACCTTTTTCTTCCATTTTAGCTTTTCCCTTTCTCCTTGCTTCCGCAAAATAATCCTACGGGATGGCATCAGACTCGAAAGATGGTGTGGGAACTACCATTACCGTGTGGGGTGTAGCTAACGCAACTTCAATTGGCACCTGGGTTTGAATTACAACTGGCGTAAGGGTGACCAGAGATGTTTTAGGAGCGTCTCCCTCTCAAATGAGTCCAATGTATCCTTCCTGATCCCACTCCTCATTAGTTTCTGTCGCGTTCACTACCTCACCTCTGTGATCCGGGAGAGGGTTGTTGCGAACATTTGGTGCAACTTCCTTTGCTTGTATAACCTTAGTGTCGATCAGCGTATGGATTTTGTCTTTCAACGTGCGGTACTCCTCAATAGTATGATCCTTCATGCGTGAATGATAAGCACATATTTTGTTGGGGTTGATCGATTAAGAGGGATTTCCCACAACAACAGCAGGAATATGGGTGACGTAACCAGCGGTTTTCAGTCTCTCATACAGTTGGGCTATGGGTTCAACAATTGGGGTATACCGTTTGGGTGGTCTGTGGTCGAAATTAGGACGTGGCTTTGGGTAGTTTTGGTGGGCGGGTGGAGGTGAATGCTAATATGCAGGTTGAGTGTAATATGAATGGTAATATGCGGTCTTCTTTGAAATACCTCCTGATTGCAAAGCTTTATTCGTGGCCTGTAGTGCCTCGAAATTGGTTACCATCTCATTCTTAATTCGTTCTTCTATTCTTTCGCCTAGCTTGATGATGTCAGAGAACTTGTATTTTTCGATGACCATCAACCTTTCGTACTACTGTGGATCTTGAGCTTTAACAAATAACTTGTTCATTTCTTCTTCTTCAAGTGCTGGCCTTACCTTCGCGGCCTCTTATCTCCAACGAGCATCATACTCGTGGAAGGTTTCTGTCAGCTTCTTTTTGAGGTTTTGAATGTAGAAAATGTCTGGCGCGTATTTGTATTGAACTTTAATCTATCCATGAAACCAAATGCCATACTCACCCAATTAACCCACTTCTTTGGGTTTTGACTGATGTACCAAGACAAAGCGTCCCCTGTAAGGCTTCGCATGAATAGTTTCATGCGGATTTGTTCATTCTTACCCACTCCTACAAGCTTGTCGCAATATGTTCTCAGATGCACCATTGGATCACCAGTACCATCAAACATTTCGAACTTGGGAGGTTTGTAACCCTCTGGCAGTTCCACATCCGGCTGCATGCACAGGTCCTCATAGTTTAAACCTTCAACGCCTTTCCTCCCTTCAACACTCTGGACTCTCCCTGTGAGCTTCTTGAGTTGCTCTTCCATGTTTCTAATGAGCAGGTCCTTCTCAGTTGATTTGGGTATGTATAGGGTTTGCTGTGGGGTATGGGGTAAGGTTTCCACATATATCGGGTTGCTTTGATGAATTCCCAGAACTTGGGTATGTGGGTGGTCATTGGTCTATTTTTGGCGATTGGGAGTGGGTTATAGTGCATTTTGGGGAGTGTGATAAGTGGTGGTTTGCGGGTATTGAGTTGGATGATGATGGAGTTGTTGAGGGGTTGGCACTGAAGGCGGGTGAATGTTTTGGGGAGGTGCAGGATTATGATACTGGTTTTGTGCGAGAGGATTCGGAACTATGGGTGGTGGATTCTGATTTGTGCGTTTTGTGGTGGTGTTTGGTTCTGGGTAGTGGGGTTTTGTTTGTTGATGCCGGGAACATTGAGACTAAGGGAGAGATTTGCCAGATTTCGGACCTGCTCAAGATCGCCCTTTAATTCCAAGATTTTCTATTCCAAATGTAAGACCAACTTATTCTGCCCATAGTACTTTTGCCTTCGTAACTTTGAACGTTTTCTGTTGTAGCAGCATTGTCTTTTCTGATACCGCTTAAATCATCCATTTTATCTTTTCCCTTGCTTTTACTTTTCAGGTCGCTAGGTGGAGGAGGAGATGGAGGACCTCTGGATCTAGTGTGGTACACTGATGATGCCAGTATGCACGAACCAACCTTTGAGAATGGGAATAATAAAAAATAAAAAAAAAAAGCAAAAAGATAACCAAGTCAGTAAGGTGAAGTAGAAGAATGTTTGCAATATTTAAACATGTTTCACAAAATCATGTCATAATTCACGTCATAATTTGGGGGACCTCATTGTGCCTGAGGTAGGCTTAAGAGACACATAGACTTGGTGAAAAGTGATGCCAACTTTTCTTCATTTCATTAATGCAAAAACAGGCCAAACAAAATTCTACTAAATCGATAATAATAATAAAGTCACTAATCGCATCAAGCCTTTATACATCGAAATCAAATTTAAGCTAGAAAGCAGTAAAGAACATTATCTCCTAATCTACTGGGTCCCTGAAGGACCTTCTCCATGCTTGGCTCTTTTGACCCCATCAATCAAGTTTCCCAGGTTGCACATATCCAACAGTAAGTAAGCTTTTGCTAGATTCCCTCCTTCATCGTTGTTCATGCCTTGACAATCCGAGAGTCTCTTTCTCATCGTCCCTTCCAGCTCCATCAGTCCTTGCTCCAAGTATTCCAATTGTTATGTTGACTTGGTGGCAATCTCTTTCCATCCCCTAATCACCTCCATTCTCACTTTGTGTTGCTCCAGATGTTTAGCTTCAGACTCAAACACCCGTTTGCGCAGCCTCTTATACTTAACCTGTGCCTCAGCCACTTCATCTATGACCCTATCCTTTAGATTGACTCCCGTCTTGATGTCTCCCGCTACGTCGTCTTCTAGCCATGACAGATAGTAGTACATATAACCGGCGTGGTACCTGTCTAGTTCAATAGTTTCCCCTTCCATAATTATCTTTTGGTTCAACATCTGTTATGCTTCAAATTTCAACGGAATCACATCTCCCTTGAAATCTACTTTGTACTGGACCATATTGGAATCTCGAGGTATGCCTTGTTTTATTCTGGCTAGTCTCATTACCCTTATAGGAGCGTAAGGGTGGATACATCGCAGCCCGATCAACAATACATGAGTAGTCCCATTCGATCTGATGATGAACTCACTACTACGAAACTATTTGAAAATCCAATGCACATGTTTGTGTGTCAGATTGCTGAAGAAACACACCCAACTTACAACATTTCCAGGCTTTGCAAACCTATCTGGAACAAACGTCATTTTCTTTGGGTGATGGTTGGCTATGTAGTAATTTAGTGGCCTTCGCAGAAGCTGTTGACGATACTCGCCCCTATGAAAGTGTTCCAGCAGCCAGACTTGTAGCAATACATTACAACCCTCAAAGTGTCTGAATCCCTACTTGCACCGATCTAGAGCGTGGTACATTTCAGCTAAGAACATTGGGATGACATTATAAGTTTGTCCTTCGATACCATCCATTAAGGTCCTGGCGACCATGGCTAAGCGAGTATGAATCCTTCCTCCTTTCATTGGAAATATCAACAACCCCAAGAAGCAGACGATGAACACATAAACCCGGCGATGTACCCATTCCAAAGAATTAATGGCTAGTTCATCTTGATGAAGACGATATTACTTGCTATGCCCATAACGCTCGTAAAGAAACTCGAAAGGGATGCATGATTTCTTTAGACAGAGCACTTCGTCATTCTTCTAAAATCCTAACATTTTTAAAAACCCGCGGGGAGTACGATTCTCTGGTACCAGTAATCCCGGACTATCCCAAGGCAACTTGGAGAAACCTCATATTTCTTGTAGGAGAGGAGTCATTTCTATATTGCCAAATTGGAAAATAGCTCTTTTCTCGTCCCAGAACATGATGGCGGCCTCGATCAGTTCCCTATTTGGTTGAATGTTCAATAAAGATGGCAGGTCATCAAGTACTCTCCTCACATAATTTATGTCACCAGTCTAGTAGCAAAGGCGGGATATTCTGGACCATACCGAACCTGGGGATTTCTTGCTTCATTTTCTACAAACAAACAATGGTTAGCCTTTCCTCCTCCAGATTTGACTACTTATGCAATAATGATCAACGGTTTGGCACATTTTCTCCAAGTAATGCACATAATGTTATAGTGTCCATTAGGACTGTGGAAATCCCGTCAGAATTTGGACAAGGCTCATCTTAGCGGGTTGTTACATTAACAATGCTTCAACCCGTACTAGGTTTAGCATGATGTGTGTACATTTCAAATTAGATTAGTGTTTCTAGAAGGGTCTAGACCGGTACTGCCAAGTGGACAACTTGAGAAGGAAAGGCACGGGACCGTCGACTGCACCGATGATTGACTAGTCTGCCTCAAGTAAGCCTTTCTGATTTAAAAAGGGTGATTTCAAGAAAGTGCGGACACTCATCAAGCGCCGCTATGTTGATAATTGGCACGAGTGGAGTATAATACGGAGCATGCTTTATGCAAAAATAATAACACATTGCCAAGTATTTGCATGATAAAAGTACATAAAAGCAGTTAATAAAATAGCAATAGTGAATATGAAGAGAAAAGAAAACAAAGACAAAAGAGAGAAGTCAGTTTAGCTTAAAACATGTGCGAGAACGAAATGAAGCAGGTAGGGAAATAGGGATGGGAGAGTCATAATATAGCAGTCTTAGACAAGATGAAGGAGATGGGGAGATGTCGTACATGTCATAGAAATTTAAAACAAATAAAGGAGAATAAGGGATGTGCACGTCATAGAAGTTTAAATCAAATAAAGGAAAATAAGAAAAGGGATGTGCATGGTAAAAAACACATAAATCAAGTTCATTATGTTAAAAACCTAAGTTTCCCCGGCAGAGTCGCCATGCTGTCACGCCCCGTTTTCTCGCGAAAGCGAGTTTCGACATGTGACAACTCTTTTAAATTAGATTAAAAGAGGAGAGTCACCACCTAATGATTTTGAGGTGCGTTAGGGCACCTAATTGCAAATAATTCTGTTTTAACTAGTCAACGTCACCAAAGATCGGGTAAGGGCTTAAATTACCTCTAAGAGAAGGTGTTAGGCACTCTTCAAGGTCCATAACTGTGGGTCCCGACCTAACTCTAGACTATGTAGATTATGTAATTAAGCTAGGTGATCAAATAAATGGAAGGGAAATTCATAAATGGTAGAGTCTTATTAAAACATATTAGAATCGATACAAGTCTTAATAACTACAAAGGTACAAACTGTATTGATCTATGTTAAATGACTAAGTGTGAATAACATGCACATAAAAGGTAGGGGGTCCTAAGTTATTTAGCCTAAAGGATCACCCCGTGCAACATAAATTATACTTCGCAACTCTCTTAAGGTAGAGGTTACTCGTATTATTCGGCGACCACAGACTATCATCTCCTGCTACCCTATTACTATGTTGAAGTTGTTTACCTAAAGGCGTTCTAATTCAATTCTATGTCGTACCCTATGATGCACTACCCGTCCCATTCCAATAGTCCAGGAGGATTTGGACCTTCTACCAGGTGGTTCTAGACTTTACTTAGGTTGCTCAAAATGATAAAACTAGGCGACATTCAAAATAGATAGGACGACATACAATAGCAGTAAAAGGCTCAAGTTAACCTCCACATATAAGCATGAAAACATGTAAACTGATTTCTGGTTAGGCAGTAGAGAGAATTAAGACGTATTAGAATCATTAACTCCTACAGGCATGATTTCTATATAATTTGAACCACTCAGAAATTAGTGGCAATTATTATAGGCAGGATTTCTAGGTGACAAGTTTTGACGAAGAAGCTATTTAATACATAGTTCGTATTAAAGAATCCTATAGTCATGCTTTCTATGTGTAGCAGCATCCTATAGATATGATCTCTAAACGATGTGCATCTGGGAAGTGAAGTAACTGAGAATGCAGAATTATTCAATCGCCTATATAGGCATGTGTTCTAGATAGGCTGTATGACAAAAAGAGGATAGCAACGATGACAACTTGGGTAATCTATATTGGAATTTTATGGACATGGTGTCTAGACGAGTCACATATTTGAAGGAAATACCAAAGCATACAGTTTGAGTTGTTTGTATTGATGTCCTATAGGCATAATATCTAGGTGCAAGAAGTCCAATTTAGATCCTATAGGCATCATATAGAACCCAAGTCATGTTTTCTAAGGGGATAATATTGTGTTCGTATAATTCCAGAGAATGAGGCATGATGAGCAAACAAACAATTAAGATCCTATAGGCATCATATAGAACCCAAGTCATGTTTTCTAAGGGGATAATATTGTGTTCGTATAATTCCAGAGAATGAGGCATGATGAGCAAACAAACAATTAAGATCCTATAGGCATCATATAGAACCCAAGTCATGTTTTCTAAGGGGATAATATTGTGTTCGTATAATTCCAGAGAATGAGGCATGATGAGCAAACAAACAATTAAGATCCTATAGGCATCATATAGAACCCAAGTCATGTTTTCTAAGGGGATAATATTGTGTTCGTATAATTCCAGAGAATGAGGCATGATGAGCAAACAAACAATTAAGATCCTATAGGCATGATCTCTACCCATTCATATAAAAGATAAAGTATCCCCACTCTTCATTTTCACTAATTCCCCATCATTCAGTTTTACAAGTTATTATAGACCATATTGAACAAGCATAGACCCAATTACAAATTTATAATAACCCAGTAACACATATGGGCCTTCCAATATTCTTAGAACTCTGCACGGACAGCAGGCCCAAACTCCAGATGCAAACATTGCATTGCAAACCTCCGGTACCGAAGCAGGCCCAATATACCAAGCCCAAATGAATAACTTACTTACCCAAAGGGGTGCCAAATTCAGCCTTACAGGTGACAAAATACTCATGGGATTGATTAGAAACTTTCCCACTTAACTCCTAAGGCTGTAACTAATCAGCAATTCTAGCCGAAACACATGGACAATAATACACAAAATACAGACAAGTTCACAAGGCAGACTCATGCTTGCATTTTTGGAAACAAAGCTAAAGTAATAGAAATGACCATCATAGGATATCAAAAGAGTTTCAAAAGTAAACTGATTTAGAATTATCCTAAAAGAACCTTAGACACGAGATTTAACATGAAAATCTAACAGAGTCATAGACAAGAACAAGTAGAGCATAACCTCCAAATGAAAATTTTAATATGAAAGCTTAGTGAAGACAACATAACAGAATAGATTCATGATCGAGCAAACACTTAGTTGAGATTGAGAAAACTTTAACATGCTGAGTATCAATTACAATACCAGAAAAAACTTATAGTAAGCAAAACATGTCAACTCCACATCAATCGAACCGGCAAGCATCAAACCTTATGCTAGTTGGTCACATATAGGAGAAAATACTGGTTATGATATTTACTCTAAAGTTCTCGATTGATACTGAGGAACACAAGATCGAGCAAGTTAGGAACACAATAGAGTTACAAATAGCATGTGAAAAGATCATAGCTGACAGTAGAATTCCATAAAGACAACAGGTTAGGCATGAATGTCTCAACAGGAATTAGAACACATTCTGGGTATGAACTGGTTATTCATAATAGTACAGGACAAGGCAAGAAAACAAACTCAGAATAAGCAACAGTAATAAGCATTCGAGCATATAAATTAGCAAGCAGGCTTAAGAAGGCAGAATCAAGGTAACAAATAGGCAAATGAACAAGGCTTAAAGCGAATTAGGGGAGGGTTTATATAGTGGTAGAATCAGGCAAATAAACAAGGAAAAAAAACAAGTAAACACGAAAAAAGAGTAAAATCTAGCATGCTAGTCAGTAAAGTAACCGAAAAGGAAAATAAAATCAAACTCCAAACCCTAGTCAGGGTTTAATACTCAAAAATAATCGGCCAACTGGTATGAAGAATCAGGCTTTTCTTTGTATATGGATGAGATATTGTCCAAATCTCCAAGATTGAGGTTCATTCCTGTCCGGTATAGAGATGGTATTTGCCAAAATTAGGCAAATACCTAAGTAATACCATAACCATGTAACCAGTAGCAAAGAAACCCAGATATGGTAAGCAAATAATGGTAGAATTCCATTATCAATGGGATTAGGAGAGGGAGTTAAGGGAAGGAAGCAAGGGTTCTTCAGAAGAGATAATGGGAGGGTTAAGATCATTTAGGGGCGACGGCTTAGATAAAATGGGTTAGGGTTTCAGGGGGTTTGGGTAATTAAAGTGAGAGAGAGGCTGTGGGCCGTTGATCTTTTAAGATCAACGGCCAGGATTGAGCGAGAGGCGGGGCGGGTTGGAGAACAGGTCCTGACCGGGTTAAGATTAAAGGGGTCGCCTCGTTTTGGGTGGGGAAATTAGATTAGGGATTTGAGGAGTTTAATTTGGGCAATATTTTAAATACACGAACTTGTTTAAATAAAATAATTAATAAATAATAAAATATTATTTATGCAATAAAATGATTGAAAATAATAACTTAACATTATAAAAATATAAAAATACTATTTTAGCATGAATAATGTAATAATTGTAATTATGCATAGCATATAGGTTATTATTGTAAAATTATGTAAATAGCATAAACATACCAATATAATTATATGAAATGAAGTAAAAATATTATAAAATATATATGTGGGTCAAAATAATAGATTTGGATGATTAAAGCATCACAAAATACTTTAAGGGGTAATTAATGCATATTCAAGTGATTTAAATGCAAGAAACATCAATTTTAAAGCTTTAAAATTTATGAAACATTACATAAAATATTTATATGACTCTTGTAAATTAAGTAATGATGCAAAATGATATTTTGAAAGTACATATATTATTTGAAAAAATATGAGGGCAAAATTGGGTATCAACAAAGATGCGATGTAAATGATGCATGAATAATGATGTCTGGATGTCGACGACTCGGTATTTGGGATTGGGATGATGGGATACTTGATCCTGACTCGATTTGTTAGCTGAGCTATGTACCATTCCACAACTGTCGGAACATTTAAAAATTATCTCCGCTTGTTGGGAGACTTTGATTAGTAAAATGCGCCTCCGCTTGCTGGGAGAGCTATATACTGAGAAATGTCTCCGGGAGCGATCAAATTCATGCCTAAAGTTGCACGAACAAAACGTTCAAACATTCAAGGTAACAGCAAAATGCAATACAAGCATGCCCAAGAGATACTGCGAAGCTAAGTTGCCGCCATCGATTAGTAGAATGTTGGAGACGAGGTTTGCGATTGACTATTCCAGCATTCGTTATTGACGGAGCGGTGCTACAAATTACCTTTTGTTGGAGAAGTTTGCAGTTTGCTATATACAAGGCGCCAGTTGGCGAAGCCAACGTTCGATTCGTACAAGGCACTCCAATTGATTGAGCTGACAGTTTGCTATATACTGGGCTTCGATTAGTAAAGCTGACGTGCGATTTGTACAGGATGCCTCGACTGGTTGAGCATACAGTTTGTTATTTACAAGACTTCGATGAGCGAAGCCATCGTACGATTTGAACAGAGTGCTTCGATTAATTGAGCAGACGATTTGATATTTACAGATTTTTGTGTAAACTGTCTGATTCTGAAGGACCTACAAAGGATTAAAGAGTTAGACTTAGTTGTTCTTGGAAATTTAAAGAAAAATGAGGAGAGAGAATCTTAGGCAAGTGGCGGGTCCATCATTTGCCCTAGTGTGGTCCCAGCGATTCTTTTACTCCCTGTTTACCCTGCACTTAAAGAAAACTTCTTAGTAGGGGAGGGGAAAAGTTGGTTTACTTCGACCATGATATTGATTTGCCCCAGCCTTCGACATGATTACGCCACAGAGTTCGGCAGATGGAACAGATTACTTTATATATATATATATATTATAAAATAGTTTGAAAAGCGTTGTTTATTTCTAAGGCCAATGTCGTCGTTTCGGATTATGACATGTTACGAATGGTTCTCTATACGCGAATCGTATTTCTCTGAGAACTTCATCCCGTTGATGTCGATCTTCCATGGTGTCTCTAACGATGCGGCTTCTTGCTATTGCGACTGCATTCTAATGAAGGATAATGCATTACAGAGATTTCCTAAGATTATGACCGAACCCTTTCAGGCTGCCTATATATACAAAACGGAATTAGGTCTGAACGTAGTTCACAGGATAATGATGAAATGTGATGAAATGACCGAGCCTGACGCAAGAAACCTACGTATCCAAAATGGAATCAGGTCGGAACGTAGTTCAATTACAACAAATAGAAAATGATTAGATTAAGAAATGAAAATGGCCGAGTCTGACTCAGAAATCCTATGCATCCAAGTGGAATCAGGCCAGAACGTAGTTCAATTACAAAAGACGACTAAATCCGATGAGGACTGCCTACGTATTCCTTTATGAAGAAACCAAGTTGGCATATTTCTTGAACAACATACAAAAATAACATTTGGTTTTTCTATTACAAGAGAAAGGGGGAGAGAAACCAAACCTTACGTGGGTTGCCTACGTATCTTCCGTGGGAAGTCAGGTTGAACGTAGTTCTGTTAAATCAAAATCTTAACTCTATCTGTCTTCAAGCATAATATCTATTGATTGCGTTTGAGTTGATTGGCTTCGTGCTGACTTTTCCATCCATTTCTGCTAAGATTAGAGCTCCACCAGATAGTGCTCTGTGGACCACGTAAGGACCTTGCCAGTTCAGTGTGAACTTCCCTTTATCGTCTTCTTCATGAGGAAGGAGTTTCCTCAGAACCAACTGCCCTGGCGTGAATTGGCATGGCTTCATTCTTTTGTTAAATGCACTAGCCATCCTTTTCTGGTATAGCTATACATAACATACTGCATCCATTATTTTCTTGTCAATGAGCATGAGCTGTTCATGCCTGACACGTACCCACTCTGCATCATCCACTTTTTCTTCTTGAATGACTCATAAGGACAATATTTCGACTTCTACGGGCATCACTGCTTCGGTGCCGTATACCAACATGTATGGTATTTCCCCAGTAGATGTTCTCATGGTAGTCCGGTAACCTAATAAAGCGAAAGGTAACTTCTCATGCCATTGTCTATGATTGTCCACTATCTTCCACAGAATCCTCTTGATATTCTTGTTAGCTGCCTCGACTGCCCCGTTCATTTGTAGTCTGTAGGCTGTGGAATTGCAGTGGACGATTCTGAACTTTTCGCAGATTTTCCTCGTGAGGTCGCTATTGAGGTTTGCGGCGTTGTCAGTGATAATAGACTCTAGTATCCCAAATCTGCAAATGATGTTGTTCCGGACAAAATCTGTCACTACCTGCTTTGTGAAGACCTTGTAAGTAGATGCTTCAATCCATTTGGTAAAATATTCGATGGCTACCAAAATGAACCAATTTTTGTTTGACGTTGTAGGCTCTATAGGTCCTATCACGTCCATGCCCCAGGCGAAGAAAGGACAGGTGAACCTATTACATTTAACTCATTTGGTGGAACCTGGATAAAATCTTCGCGAATTTGGCACTAGTGACACTTCTGCACATAGCGGATGCTGTCGCTTTCCATAGTCATCCAAATATATCTAGCTCTCAAAATCTTCTTGGCTAATGCAAACCCGTTCATGTGGGGTCTGCACGTCCCTGCATTTAAATCGTCCTTTAGACTAGCTTTGTTAAGATCTCAATAATCCGCACATATTCTGATCTTTCTATCTTTTTTGTGCACTGGGACAATGTTGGCCAACTAGCTTGGATAGTTGGTGACCCTCACCATATTTTCTTATATTTGTTTGGTCACCTCTTCTTTTATCCTCAGACTTAAATCAGGTTTGAAGTTCCTTGGATTCTGCTTGACCGGCGGTCTCGTAGGGTCAGTAGGTAGTCAATGCGAGACAATGTCGGTGCTTAATCCCGACATGTCATCATAGGACCATACGATCACATCAACGTACTGCCGGAGGAGCTCAATCATTCATTCCTTCTGCTCGGCTTCTAGGTGGCTGTTGATTCTTGTTGTTATCACGTCTTCTTCGCTTCCATGATTGACTACTTCTGTTTCTCCGAGGATGGGCTTCTTTTGACTCCCCAACTGTTCGATCTCCCGCGGGAGATTGTCTGGCATCATACTTTCGTCATATTCTTTGTAATCTAGATCATTGCGCTCGGCAATTTCATTACATGTCATAATCATGAAACGCGATTTTTATCGGTTTGATTACTGAAAAGAAAAGCTAGGTATAAATAAAGAAGCAAAATAGAGTTGCAATATTTAGTAAAGAGATTCTTTTTATAGTGTCAAAAGAGGAACGTCTTAAGAGTTAACAAGTGGAAAATAACAAAAGGGTATAGACACGGTACATGCCTCAATTGACTGTGGTTTTTTCAAAAGAAAACTTTTACAGTTCTATTCTACGAAGACTGCCGGCGAACCAAAGATGGACTGGCTATTCAGTTTTACTTCTCTTCCCCTGGTTCGGCATCCTTGATAGTCGGTGTCTTGATGTCAGTTCCTTCACAGCACTCTTCAATCATATTCACGAACAGCTTTCCCATCATGTCAATGATATCATCTTCGAGTGTTGAACTATATCCCAGACGTGAAACTTGCTTTGGCACAAAAACCTTTTTCTCGGAGCTAATAGTTCGAGTTTTCCCTTCTGGAGGCCGATATCCTATACCAGCCTTTCCTTTCTGCCCATTGTGTTCAATTGGTTCTTTGATCTCATCTGACTTGGCTCCCAACCCTATTCCTGGCTTGTATTCATAATACATCATCTTCCTCATAGCCATCTTGGATTTGTACGGTGATTGCATTCCCAGATTCTATTCAGTCTACTCCACCTCGGTAGTTTTCATGATTTCTACAGCGTGAAAGGCGACTCCGTCTAGTCCCTCATTGAATGGGACAACATACATAGGCGAAGTGACCCTACTAGACATGGACCACGATCTCCCATCCCCACTCGAATTTTATTCATTGGTGCAAGGTAGACGGTACAACCCCTGCCATATGTATCAAGGGCCTGCCTTGAAGCAAATTGTAAGAAGAGGAGATGTCCATCACTTGAAATAAAACTGGAATGTCGACCGGCCCAATTTGCAAGGCTAGATAAATTTCCCCAATAACATCCTTTTGCGAACCGTCAAAGGCCCTCACCCTTATGTGGCTTTCCTTGACCTCCCTCAAATGATTTCCCAAGTCCCGCAAGGTGAAGAGCAGACAAATGTTGACTCCTGATCCTCCATCGTCCAGCACTCAAGATACCACTTTGTCCCCACATTTGACAGAGATTTGAAGAGCCTTCTTGTGACTTGCACCTTCGACAGGAAGTTCGTCTCTTATGAAAGTGATCATGTTTGCTTCTACCATTTCCCCAATTATCACGTATAATGTCTCACTGGTGGTATTACTTAGTACACTTACCCCACTTATCACTTTCAACAAAGTGTCCTTATGGCTATCCGAACTCATCAATAGATCCATGATGGATATCTGTGCTAGAGTTTTTTCAACTGTTCTTCCACGGAATACTCTTTTATTGACATTCTCTTCCAGAATTCAGTGGTTTCTGGGTCTGTTATGTTCCTCCTTGGAATTTATTCTCTCCCCAGATTTCCTCGATTGACCTCTTCAGGTGCATAGAATCTCCTAGACCTAGTCATACCATGGGCTGCGACAGAGTCTATCATTTTGGCCTTTCCCTTCTGCTGATTGGTCCATGGGACGGTTTTGTATTCCCAGTCTTCTTCACCCTGAGTAGCACCAGCGGGTTGCTGCGGATAAGTTTGAACTGTCATTGTAGGCTTTAGTTGTACTATAATGATGGGAGCCTTTTGAGGAGGGATCCTTGCGGCTTCTGCATTTCCTATAGTGACAATAGTTCCCTTCAGGTCATATTCTTCGTCTAATGTGATCATGTTGGCTCCCTGGTTTCGATGATTTGGCAATGGGTTTCGGCTCACATTAGGTGGCGCTGGAGTGCACTGGATGGCTCTGCTCTTGATCAAGGTTTCAATTTCATTTTTCAACTTGAAACAGTCTTCTGTATCGTGCCCCGATACATTGGAATGATACACGCATCTCTTAGTGGTATAAAAATATTTGGAGGGATGTTTAGGAACCCTTCCCTCGATTGGGTTGTCATGCCCCAAAACCTGGGAGCGCGACCGACGCTCAATCGAGTGAACCCAGTCGAGCAAGACTGTTAGACTTTCTTCTACCGGAACTCATTCATGAATAAATAGGATACACATCTTCGTTAATTAGACAAGAAGATGTTCATGTCTACAATACATTACCAATAGTTCCATCATTTAAGGTCTTAAATAGAACAAGTAATACAACATAGTTTGACTTGCCAATCACTAATACACAACCCACACTATGTCTACGGAGCCTCTAAAATACAAAAGAGTACAATGATAGTTCCTGCAATAAGGCTCCGGCTATACCTCAAAATATGATAGCACATACGAAACAAAAGATGCACAACCCCAAAATGAGATGGGGCTCACTAAGTCAGCTGAGAACAATGAGCACTGCTATCACTGGTCAGTATCCTCCGCTGTAGAACCACCTACATCTATTAAAGATGCAGCGCCACCGGCAAAAGGGACGTTAGTACATGTCGAATAGTACTAGTATGAAAAACCAAACACCAAATTAAGAACTCGAAAGTACAATATGAATATGATAAGGACCTCTGTAACCATTTTCACACAAAGCGACCCCGACGCCTCAGATCAATATATGCGGGGGAGGTGTAAGTACAATACCCATTTTCACACAAGCGGCCCCGCTGCCTCATCCCAATATATGCGGGTGGAGGTGTAAATAAAATACCCATTTCCACACAAAGAGGCCCTGTCGCCTCACCCTAATATATGCGAGTGGAAGTGTAAACACAATACCCGTTTCTACACAAAGCGGCCCCGCCGCCTCATCTCAATATATACGGGTGGAGATGTAAACACAATACCCATTTCCACACAAAGCAGCCCCGCCGCCTCACCCCAATATATGCGGGTGTGAGGTGTAACCCCAATCACAATCTCTACACCCTTTTGTATAATAGTTTCCCACATAAATCATGACTTGGAATCATAACACGTAGATACACAA
Source organism: Nicotiana otophora (assembly GCA_000715115.1). NCBI lineage: Eukaryota > Viridiplantae > Streptophyta > Magnoliopsida > Solanales > Solanaceae > Nicotiana > Nicotiana otophora. The sequence continues at coordinate 118,378 of AWOL01S0042619.1, read as the reverse complement.
TCCATAGTTTGGAGTACATCCTCAATTTATAGCACAATATGATAAGAGCACTTGAAATACAAATTGAACATATATCATTGTCACAAAATTATTGCTAATTACCCATTTCTATTGCTCAAACATTATATTGATAATTACTTATTTCTAGACAAAATTCGAAATTGAGGGTTAGGGTGTAGAATCTTACCTGTAGGATGAACACCTAGTGAATTTCCCTTCTTAATTGAAGAACAATTATTGATGAACATCTTCTCCCTCTAGGTCACTCTCTCACTCTAAAATGTCAGATTTTAGCTCAAAATGGCCCAAAGCGTGTATTTAACGAAGTAGGGTCGGGTTTTAAAAACATAAAAATGAAGCTCTGGAACAAGGTCTGCGATCGCATTATCGATATGCAGACCGCATATCGACCGCATAATTGGTGTCCAAAGCTGGCCATGAATATGCCTGAGTCTGCGGTCACTATGCGGCCTGCAAACCTGATCTACGGTCGCATAATAAACCGCAGAACAGTTCTGCGGTCGAATAGTCGACCGCAGAATGACAACCAAAATTGCCCCTCTCTTACCTCACTCTGTTGCCATTATGTGGTCCGCAGAGTGATTCTGCGGTCGCATAATGGACCGCAGAAACAAATCTTTCGGCCAAAACTTTTCCTTTATCCCTAAGTGCATTGTTTTCTTTTGCAAAATCTTACGGGGCCTTACATTCTCCCCCACTTAGGATCATTCGTCCTCGAATTAGGGTCAAAATCTGTTATTAGCATCTTATACAACTGAGTTTTCATACCACACACTAGCAGCCCCAAATTTGACTAACTCCCTAAATTTCCAAAAATTTTGCCAAAGTTTCCCATGTAACTGAACTTATCCATCTGTCAGAGAGCCTGAAAAACACACCCTCAAAACATATATATAATCTAATAACGTAACATAACTCAAAAAAAACACTAACCATGGCCTCACATATAATATATTTAGAAAGAAGCACCTTTACCTTACTGAACAAGTGATACAAGAATCCATAGGCGATGGTTTTATAGAAAGGTTACATAGCTTATACAAACAAGTAATGATACTTCTTTTTAATCTCTTCCTCGGCCTCCCAAGTAGCCTCTTCAATCTGTTGGTTTTGCCATAGCACTTTCAGGGAGGCAATTTCTTTATTCCCTAACTTTCGGACTTGCTTATCAAGAATGGCAACTGGAATTTCTTCATACGACATTTCTTCATTAACCTCAATGGTCTCAACCGGAATAATGAATGTTGGGTCTCCAACTACTTTCTTCAACATAGCTACATGAAACACCAGGTGCACTAATGACATCTCAGGTGGTAGCTCAAGCTTGTACGCCACCTCACCGATGCTCTGAATGATTATGTACGGTCCGACATACATCGGACTCAATTTCCCTTTTTTACCAAATCGTATCACACCCTTCATGGGGGAAACTTTCAAGAATACTCAATCATCTTATTTGAACTCCAAATCCCTATGACGAACATCTGAATAGGATTTCTACTGACTTTGAGCAGTCTTTAACCGCTCCTTAATGATTTTAACTTTTTCCATAGCCTGATGCATGAGGGATGGCCCTATAAACTCTGCTTCCCTAATTTTGAACCACCCAATGGGAGACCTGCATCCCCTTCCATATAAAGCCTCGAACGGTTCTATCTAAATGCTAGCATGATAACTATTGTTGTAGGCAAAATGTATGAGTGGTAAATAATCAGCCCAGCTACCTTTAAAGTCTAGAACACAAGCACACAACATATCCTCAAGCATCTGAATAGTCGGCTTTGCCTGCCCTTGCTTGGAAATCAACTGTGGCATAGCAAGCTGCCAACCATTTCATGCCCATGATAGCATCAACGTCCATCATCTCTAGCTCAAATAGGTCGGTTGAGGTCCGATGATTACAAACTGTCACCGTACATCCTCAGTAAACCCGTCTAGCAATAATCGGTCCTCCGAACGGTGTAGATACCGCAAAAGGATCACTTAGTATTTTAGTCACTATAGCAAACTTCCCCACGGCAAATGGGGTAATATACGATAAAGTAGACCCTGGATATATCAAAGCAAAAGCATCGTGAGAGAAAATGGTCAATATACCTGTCACAACGTCTGGTGAAGACTCCTGGTCATGTCAACCCGCTAAAGCATAGATATAGTTCTGATTACCACCTGAACTGGAACCTCTACCTCTGCCTCGACCTCTACCAGCTAAAGATTGAAACTCGCGCCCTGAAGGATGCACTGACATAGATGATCATGTTGCTGAACTCGCTGGTTATGCCATACCCCTAGAATCTCTATTTGGGCAATCTCGCATCATATGCCCTCATCAGAACGTACTCGTCATTGGCGCAAGTGTCCTCTACCACATATGTCACACCGCAACAAACATGACCATGTCTACCCTGAACCTCACTGTTGCTGCAAACCCAACGCCTGTGAGCTCTCACCTGGCCCTGATTGAGTATAACGTTCATACATGTAACCCTGTAACTGAGGTGGCAAAGGACTAGGTGGCCATCCAAAGTACTGGGGCCTATAACTACCTTTAGACTACTTGTTATACGTGGGAAATCTCATCTTCTTAGGCTATCTTGCTCATTCTTCTCTGTACCCAGCTGCCGACGCCTACACCTTTCTATATTCTGGGCGAATGCCTCAATCCAGGAGATATCCATACTATCCTGCAATGTAACGGTGGCATATGCCTCGGTCAACTCTGGGACCAACCCTGCTAAACACCTATGGATCCTATCCCGCATAGTAGCAACTATGGATGGTGAATATCTGGCCAATGAGTCAAAACAGAGACTATACTCTTGAACACTTATATTGCCCTGCTTGAGGGCTAGAAATTGATCGACCCGAGTCTGTCGGATCTCCCGCGATAAATACCGGTCAAGGAAGGCATCTAAAAAATTCTCCCAAACAACTAGAGGTGCATCACGTACCCTGGACCTCTCCCATCCCTCATAACAAAGGATGGTTATATCTTAGACTCGAAAAGCTGCTAGCTCAACTGCCTCTTTCTACGTGGCATGCATAACCTGAAAGATCCTGTGAAGCCGATCTATGAAATCCTGCGGGTCCTCCCTCTGATCTATCCCCGTGAACTCTAGGGGAGTCAAAGCAATAAATGCTCGAACCCTTAAACTCCCAGACCCCTCAGAAGATCCTGCACTAGCTGATGCCCTAGCTTGTTGCTGGGTAGCTACCAACTGTGTCAACAAATGCACCGCACTCCTCAAGTCCTTATCTGATAGGAGTGGAAGGGGAACTGGATGTGCGGTATCCCTAGGAATCTCTTCAGGTGGTGGAGGAGCCAGTAATGGCTGAGTAGGGGTCTCGTCCTAGGCCTCACACTGGGCCCCATCTATTGCGGGTACCCTGCTAGTCCCCTCACTTGCTACTGTATCTCTCCTATGGCTAGTCGTAGTCTTCCAAGTCACCGTCATCTGTGTATGCAAACACCATTACGTAAGTTTAACTCAAATTTCCAATAATGCAGTTCTACAACACGATTTAGATTTGGAAAAAGGGTAACCAACTCCTAAATGCCCTGTAGTTCCCTGCTTATATAATGTGGTGCACAACACATCTATAAAAAAAACCGTACTAGATACTGCTTGTAGACTCTCTAGGACAGAACTGCTCTGATATGAAGTTTGTCACACCGCAAACCTGGGGGGGAGACCAGCACCCGGTGCCTCACCGATCAGGATGAACTCGGGAAATACCTACTGAGGAGGTCTACCCGTCTGTCTATCTGAAATTGAACGCATAAAATGCAGCGTCCCCATAAAAGGGACGTCAGTATGAAATAATGTACCGAGTATGTAAGGCAATAAAATAACTGAAGGCTGAAACTGAACTGATAATATAATAACTGAAAGTAACTGGGAGTCAAAGATGATATAGAGGTATACTTACCTGCTGATACTGACTCAACTCCTTCAATATAGTAAGTAAAATAAATGTCCAGCCCTATAAGGCTCGGTACGTGTAACTGCTCGTCCATAGTAGGCTCGATCATAGGCGCTCGGCCACAGTAGGCTTGGTATATAACTTACCATCTGATCAGAGGTTGCCCAATAGGGGCCTACCCACCGATTATAGCTCGATGGTAGTAACAATATTGTAATATTGTATATATAAGACCCTCTGCTCTCTTGACTGGAAGAAGATAATACTCAATTGAATATAAATTCCCGATAAGGGAGAATACTATAACTTATGAGACTAGGATAATTTATATAAATTTGGGAGTATGAACTTCTCTTTATGCCTCGTTATCAAACACATGTAGTTACGAGATAAATACAAAATTAAGGAAGGGCTTAGCCTTAACATACCTTATCACAATCTTTCCAATCACCAAGTTGAACTTGCCTCATTGCACCTTAATCTACAACAACGATAATAATACTATCATTAAGTTACGAAAGGTACAGCTATCGCACAATGAATGACAAGCTTATTTTGTATTAAACCAGGTAGCATCTCCCCTATAATCCTTACTTCCTCCAAATTTAAGATAACACCAACAACACAATAACTCAACTATAAAAACATATATATATTATTCTCCAACCTTATATACACCACAAAATACTACAAAACAGCCCAACACACCCCAATCTCTTCATACTTAAAACGACCACCGTAGTAGTGTCAAACAACCCAAAAAGATTACGACGAATGACCAGCCCACCACCCTGAATTTATGTGGTATTTCTACACACCCTTCCTCCTCCAAAATTCCACAAAACAGTAGAAAAACATGCAGCCCAACAATAACACAAAACAGTTTGCTACAAGTGAATAACTCGAACTCACAGCTTCCGATCACCGTCTCGTGAGTTCTTACAAATATAGAACGACTTACATGCATTTACAGCAGACAAAAATGAATGCAAGAGAGCAGTAAACGTACCTTATTTGTTGGATAACTCAGCTCCTAACTTGGTTCTTCGAACTCTGGGTTTTACCTCCAATTAGAACTTGAAAGGGAGAGAAAATCAATTAGGGTTTGTGGGCAATTTTTAGAAGGATTGTTTTTGCAGAGCTTATGTCTGGTTAGTATGCCCTATTATCAGTATAATATATGAAGGAAATAGCCCTTTAAAAGGCCTCTTTGGATGACCTGAACTGGACCATTTTCGGACTCTCATTTAAGGAAGTAGGTGACACACCTACTTGTCACCTAGCAGCTTGCACAGTCTCACAAAAATATAAATATCTCTCTACTCTGATGTCGTATTGACAAACGGTTCAATGCGTTAGAATCTAAACTCATAGATCTTCCATTTTATGGGTGGAACACCCCATAACTCTAAGTATATTGGGAGAACATTGCAGCTATATTTGACCAAAAGTTTTAGTAAAACTTATGAATGTAACTTGTGATGACTTTCATCGTCTTTTGTTCCACAACTCGCTTGACTTCAAAACATAACACAGGACTATCATACGACTAACATAAATCATAACATAACCTCCTTATCCCGTTAAGCACCCTAGTCGTATCCCAAAATTACATATTATAACATTCCCAACTTGTCGACTTTCGATGAAACATTATTTTCTTCAATTCCTTTAGCTTCTGAACCTTCCAACCCTCTTTGTACTTATTGTTCATGATATTCTACATTTGTAACCTCTGAGCTAACTTACTTTATATACTTCCAAAGATGATCTCAGTTTTGGTCTTACATTAGTTTGCTTACGACACACTTTTACGTACGAAAATATAGGGTGTAACATCTCGCAGGGTGGAGAGCGGACAAATGTTGACTCCTGATCCTCCATCGACAAGCACTCGAGATACCACTTTGTCCCTGCATTTGACAGTGATATGAAGAGCCTTGTTCTGACTTGTGCCTTTGACGGGAAGCTCACCTCTTCTGATCATGTTTGCTTCTACCATATTCCCAATTGTCACGGCCAGTGCCTCGATGGTGGTGTTACTTGGTACATTTACCCCACTTAGCACTTTCAACAAATTGTTCTTATGGATATCCGAATTTATCAATAGATCCATGATGGATATCTGTGCTGGAGTTTTCTTCAACTGTTCTTCCACGGAATACTCTTTGCTTGACATTTTCTTCCAGAACTCAGAAACTTCTGGGTCTGTTATGTTCCTCCTTGGAATTGTTTCTCTCCCCGAATTTCCTAGATTGACCTCTTCAGGGGCATAGCATCTCCCAGACCTAGTCATACCTGGGCTGCAGTAGAGTCTGTCATTTTTGCCTTTCCCTTTTGTTGATAAGTCCATGGGATGATTTTGTATTCCCGATCTTCTTCACCATGAGTAGCACTGGCGGGTTTCTACGGATAAGTTTGCACTATCACGGTAGGCCTTAGTTGTACTATAATGATGGGACCTTTTGAGGAGGGATCCTTGTGGCTTTTGCATTTCCTATAGTGACAATAGTTCCCTTCAAGTCAAATTCTTTGTCTAATGTGATCATGTTGGCTCCCTGGTTTCTATGATTTGACAATGTATTGCGGCTCATACTAGGTGGTGTTGGAGTGCAATGGATGGCTCCGCTCTTGATCAAGGTTTCAATTTCATTTTTTAACTTGAAAGAGTCTTCAGTATCTTGCCCCGGTACATTGGAATGATACACGTATCTCTTAGTGGCATCAAAATATTTTGAGGGATGTTTAGGAACACTTCCTTTGATTGGGTATATCAATTCTGCTCTTCTCAACCTTTCAAATAATTGGGCTAGAGGCTCAACAATAGGTGTATAGGTTCTAGGACCCCTTTCTTCAAAGTTGGGACGAGGACGTGGTACATACATGAGCCAGTTTTGGTGAGTAGTGGTTAGGACAGGAGCATATGGTCATTATGGGTTCTGGTTGTTGTTGGCTCGATGAGGGTAGTATTATGGTTGAGGGTGGTAGTATAGTTGGGTATTATAAGTTGGAGCGTATGTAGGTGGTGGTGAGTGATTGTTTGGGGAATAAGAGGTGCTTCAATGTGATGGGTTAGTTTGATAGTAGGGGACGACTGCTGAGACCTCTGCTTTCCATTTCTTGGGCCATTCGGGCCACGTGCTCATCATTTCTAGTACTGTCATATTCCCCCGATTGCCCCGGGCTGTCGGCTACGACCAGAGCATATTCAGTTGGGTCTTCTGCAGCTGACATCTTTCCCTTAAACCTTTGATTGTATGGTGGCTCCGCCAGTTTTAGTTGACACAAACCAACTTTCTCTTTTTTGGGTAATAATATAGCAAAAGAAAATTAGAAGAAAGAAAAGAAAAAGCACTAGAGTTAGTTTCTTCATTTATACGAGTAGGAAATCACATAGAGTAGATAATTCATGCATTACAGCTAGCGTGTTCCTAAAATTCGCAGGGACCTCTCATTTCCGGAGGTAGGCCTAGTTCACGGATGTTTGACAGACATTTAGACTCGACATATTTAGATCCGAAGCAATTTCGTTTTTCATTGATAATTTAGGCTGATACAAGTGGGAACAAAGATTATATCATAGATTTGCATTTGCTTAGACAATTCTCCCTTTTGGAAAGTAAAAGAGAGAACTAGGAATATGGGTACAAAGTGGGGAAAGGAGGGGAAATCAACCAATTCTAAAAACCATCCCCTAAGTCGCTTCCTATGCCCTTTTCTTCTTCTGGCTTCTCTTCCGGATCCTCCTCCAGGTCTTCCTCAAACTCTTTCTCATAATCATTGAATTCAGACTCCTCCTCTGGACCTTCTTCTGGTTATGTGCTTGACTCTATTTGGATGCATTCTACCACCCGATCATCCTCTTCAGCCAGTGGAAATATATGGTCAATGGATCTCGGGACCACCTTTCAATGCATTGATGTGGTCACAAGATAGTGTGGTAGTATCTCATGGTAAATCTATAAGGCAACCACTTCATCCTCTAACCAAGCTATACGCTCTCTGCTCGGGCGAGCCAGTTCTTCTTCATTGTTAATCCAGACGTAGAATTCGGGTGCACCGTGAATCTTGACCCATAGGCGTTATTACCGTTCATTCTACTATTCTTGTCATCCTCATACAGCGTCGTCCTCATCCGTAGGGACACATCTTGGATCATGCCAAATTGTCTGAGGACCCGCAGAGGTGAGTATGGTTGAATTCCTTCTAATCCGGTCAACTCAGTGAAGCACTTTTGGGGAGTCCTTAGAATAACTCTACCACCTAACCAAGAGAGTTTCTAATTGATCCATTCTCCTGTCAGATTGGTCAGTGTGGGGAGATCCAGTGCCTCATTCTTTCATTGTGGCTGCGGATCATATTACTGACACCTACAAAGTAGTCGATAGTAGTCTCCTGTTGGAAAAAGTGTTCGGTAGCCCAAATCTGCAGCAACAGGTTGCATCCTTAGAAGAAATCAAATCCTCGTGTACAGGTGGATAAAGTTCTCAGCATCTCGCCTAAATCCAAGGTAGCTTGAAGATTTTCGCGAAAGGTAGCCAGGACCATTGGTAACGGGTTGATGTTTATATAGCCTGTTCTCTATGGGAAGACCAATAATCTCAGCAGTGCCATTGAGAAAGTGATAGGCCTGAGGATGTCTTATGTTGCCTCGTCACATTGGAATTCCCTTGAATACCATTCATAGCTTTCACGGTGCCCAAACCTGTCGAACATCTGGTCGAGGCTAGCCCACCCGTTGTAACTTTCCAACCTGTCGTTTTGAGCTTTAGCGTATTTTTTGGCGGTTTGAGGCCTTGAGTAGCTTCACTTCAAGTATTATGACTTGTACGTGTGGTCAGAATGGGATTTTGGGAAGTTCGGAGTAGATTTAGAAAGCAAATTCCAATTTCAGAAGCATTAAGTTGGAAGAATTACCTATGTGTGACTTTTGAGTAAACGACCTCAGAATTAGTATTTGAAGGTTCCAATAGGTTCATATGATGATTTCGGACCTGGGCATATGTTCGGGTTGAGAATCAGGTGGCTCGGAAGTATCTCGGTGCTTAATACGGAAGGTTGGTATTTTGAAGGTTTAAGAATTTCTTAAGTTTGGGTTGGAGTGGATTTTTATGTGATCGATGTCCGTTTGGGATTCTAAGCTTGGGAATGGTTCCGTATTGTGATTTTGGTCTTAGGAGCGTGTCCGGATGTTGATTTGGAGATCCGTAGGTCATTCTGACATCAATTGGCGAAAGTGGGACATTCGGATGATATTTGGAAAGTTTTACCGGGAGTGAACTTTTTGATATCGCGGTCGGATTCTGATTCTGGAAATTTAGAATAGGTCTGTTATGTCATTTATGACTTGTGTGCAAAATTTGAGGTCAATCAGACTTGATGTGATTGGTTTCGACATTGAATGTAGAAGTTGGAAATTGTTAGTTTTCATTAGGCTTGAATTGGAGTGTGATTTGTGTTTTTTGTGTTGTTTGATGTGATTTGAGGGCTCAAGAATATTCGTATGACATTTTAGGACTTGTTGGCACATTCAGACGGGGTCCCGAGTAGCTCGGGTGTGTTTCAGTGTGAGTTTTGAGCGAGACTATTCGTTTCGGTACTTTGATGTTGTTCAGGAACTTTGCAAGTGCGGGGGGCACATTTTGGAGTGCTGAGGCAGAGGAAATTGCGGACCGAAAAGGAAAAGTGCGAACCGTAGAGGAATTGAGTGGACCACAGAATTTCTCTTGTGGCTGCAGAATTTAGATTTCTGCAGATTCGATGGTCCGACTTCGGAAACTTATATCTTTTAAACTACAAGGAATTTGGAGATGAAGTTTTCTGAAATGTATACCATTTGTCATTTGGACATTTATGGAGAAAGTTATGGTCAATTTACTGAATCCTGGTAGTGTAGAGCTGCTGAAGTGCGGCCGCACTATTTGGATTGCGGCCGCAGAACCTGGGATGTGCGGCCGCACAAAATAAATGAGGGATCAGATTTTTGTACTATATGAACGAGAGTTTCATCTCATTTTTTATTTTTGGACTTTGGGAGCTCGGTTTATGGCGATTGTTCATGCGATTTTCAAGAAATTCATCGGGGTAAGTGATTCTAACTCGAATTGCGTTAATATACATGAATATGTCATTGTTTTGATCATTTAATTAGTATTGTGAAATGGAAATTTGGGAAACATTGTAGAAATTTCATAAAAATAAATTTTTGGGATTTGAATGTCGATTCGGAGTCGGATTTGAGTGAACCTAGTATAGTTGGACTCGTAATCGAATGGGTTATCGGATTTTGTCAGTTTTGTCAGTTTCTGAGACGTGGGCCCTACTGCCAACCTTTTGAGCGGAGTTGGGAATTTTTATAAATTGTTAAATTTCAAGTATTGGAGTATATTTTGATTAATTTGCACGTTGTTTGACTAGTTTCGGATTGAACGACACCAAGTTGGGGCTTTAGAGCTAAATTGTGACCGGAAAGTGGGCTTTGAGACGAGGTAAGTCTCATGTCTAACTCTGTGAGGGGGAAACTACCCCTAGGTGATGTATATGATATGTGTTATTTGTTGAGGAGGCTACATACGCATGAGGTGACGGGAATCCGTACATAGCTAGATTCATGTTACTGTTCGGGTAGACTTAGGTTCACACCATGCTATACCGGTACTATAGGGGTTATCTTTGCTCATTTAATTCCTTTATTTCGCATTACGACTTGAGACTAGACATGTGTAGAGTGATAGACTTGCTATTTTAGAGATTTGATGGGTTTCATGATTACCCGCAGAATAATTGTGTTCCTCTTACGGATTTCACCCGCGCTATGCGTCTTCATCGGAAGGTTTTCCTTAAAATTATAACTCACACATTTATTCGTGAGTGGGGCCAAGGACCCGTTAAAGCTTCTTATTTTAATGGGATCGGGCAGTACGCCTCGGAATATTTATAAACTACTCTCATTGAATCATGCGTAATATTTGATAAGAAGTCAGTGTATCTATGAGTCTTCCTGATTTGAATTATGACGACCTATCTGGTGTGGTCCATTATATATATATGCTCTGGTTGAGGAAGCAATTTCTAATTGAGAGCTTGAGAGAGGAGGATTGTATCACATATTTACACTTGTTTATTTCGTTTGTTTACTCTACTCCATATCTATTTACTTCTTATTATAACTGTTTTATTGGACCACTAGTAAGTGTAGATGTCGACCCCTCGTCACTACTTCTCTGGGGTTAGGCTAGATACTTACTGGGTATACGTTGCTTTACGTACTCATGCTACACTTGCTGCACATTTTTGTGCAAGTCCATATATGTTGGGTGGTCATTTGGGCATAGAGGTGCGGCTATTGCAGAGACTTACCGTGAGCTTCATTTCATGTTCGGATCCGTAGCCTGCAGAGTCTCAATCAGAGTTATTTATATTCTCCTGTCTAATTTGTATTCCAGATAGATGTTGTATTTTATTATAATTTCCTAGTTGAGGCTCATAAACTTGTGACACCGGATTTTGAGGGTGCTTACGGGTTGTTCATTATTGTAGTTGTGAAATTATCATCATTTACCCTATAAGTTCTATTTATCACTATTTAATGATAAAAACTATGATTTCAAAATACTAAAATGAGTAATTAAGCTAATCACTCAATGTTGGCTTGCCTGACGGCGGTGTTAAGCGCTATCATGACCTTTAATGGATTTTGGGTCATGACAGCTCGGTATCAAGGCCTTAGGTTCACTTAGGTCTCATGCGTCATGAGCAAGTCTAGTAGAGTCTTGCGGATAGGTAAGAAGACGTCTGTACTTATCTTCGAGAGGCTACAGGGCTGTTAGGAGCACTTCCCTTATTGATTCCTTTATCGTACAGTTTTATTCCATTGAGTCTTGTACCTCTATTTCCTTCCTACTCATTCTTATACGATGTTGAGCGCTCTTGCCAATTGGGCACCAAGGAGTTTTATTGGTGCTGCAGGATGTTGTGCCCTATGTGTTCGGGAAGGCTATTATCGTCACCTTGCGAAAGGGTGTTCTGTCATCTCGGGTCAGTATTTGTACTGCCTGTGGTTTTGAGATTACGCATATATTTCTATGGGGTCCGTGCATTGCTAACGCATAGTATTGATGTACTGGTGGGTGCTTGTGTATGTGCGAGGGCGGTAAAATGACTTGAAAGGAGGAATTCTCAGTGCATGACTTAGGGGTTCAGCATTTAAATACAGCGGAGGAAGGACAATTGGCCTATGAATGCTCAAGCTTTGGTTGATGGAGTAGCGAGACTTGATGCTCCCGAGTGTGGTGGAATTCTCATTTTGATGTGGTGTCGTCATCCTTATTGGAACGCATTAAGATTCGCCGATGTTATTGTTTTCTTTGAATTGCCTTCGGGGTAGGATGTTGGCAGATATGGCAGGTGTATGTTGGCTTCAGAATCGAATCGGCATTCCTAATGCTAAAGGATCGAGAAAGATGATCTTTGAGGAGGCTTAGAGTTGGTAGCAATTGGTTGGATCAGGTGCCACAGAGATGGATTTCTGCTTTGAGGAAGGTGTTGGGCAGCGAAGAATGAGGAAGGACATGGCGGAAGGAGTCTCGTGATGGTTGGATTACTAGTAGGAGCAGAAGTCAAGAATTTGCTTAAAAGAGAGTGGCAGAGTAGCATATAGGATCTGTTGTAGGATAGCACATGCCTTGAGGAAAGTTTAGAGCAATTTGGGAATCATGATGGACGGTGACTAGGTCCACAAATTTTATTTGGATGTAACATGCCTTCGAATTTGAAATGTATTGCTAGACTTTCAGTGGATGTCAATGGGAAAGAAGGAATATTGGTGGGTTCCAGGGTTATGTAATTGTAGCTTCAAGCTAAGTTGGGGAGCCCAACCGTCTACGATTGGATTGTGTGGTTGTCTACTTGTGAGGTTTCTGGTTATCGGTGTATTGGTGGGTTATTAAAACTAAGGAAAGAAAACATCAGCGGTAATTCGAGCAAAGAATTTGAGGGATGTATTGTCACGACCCAAACTGATGGGCCGCGATGGGCACCCGGTACCTTACTTAACCGAGTACCAACGTAACGTATCTTTCGTGTCATTCTATCACAGGTAAATGAAGTGAAGTAAAGCATGAGGGAATACAAACTTATACATAGGACATGCTGGCCTATAAGACCAAAATGATCCCTCGTATACTAAACATAGGTCGACAAGGCCATACAATCTTTCACAGACACGACATATGTATACAAGCCTCTAAGAGTACATAAATATCATAAAAGTCGGGACAGGGCCCCGGCTTACTAATCAATACATGTCCTAATCTTACTGACCACATAAGCAACTCCGGAGCAAATGGAGCGCCCCAACACCTTTCATTGAGGTGATAGCTTACTTGAAGGACTCTCGACCTGCCTATCGGGACCTGCGGGCATGAAACACAATATCCCCATACAAAAGGGATGTCAGTACAAATAATGTACCGAGTATGTAAGGAATGAAAATCAGTAAACAATAGACATGAGAGAAACATGGAGTAAAAGACTCAACATGTATATCTGAATAGCTCTATGAATCATTTAATATTATAATGTCATGCATATGAGTATAAATGTCATACCATGCATGGGTATATGCGTTCATACTATCATCAAGCCTCTGAGGGCATCCCATCATATCATCTCAGCCAGTGTGGGAAAATCATCAACGTATACCAGCTGATCAGGTGATGCTGCTTATATAATACTGTAACTTTTTCCATATTCCATATACATATATATACATATATACACATATATAACGCCATCTGGTCATGGGTCAATATACATGAATGTAATGCATAAGAAGTACGTCACTAAAATCCCTCTGAATTGTCATAAGACCATTATGCCTCTGATTAATATCATGAAATAAACTTTATCAACTTAAGTATTTCTTGAGACCCATAAAAAGATGATAGAATAATATGACACATGGGGAATCAAGAACATAAGCATCTCTAGTGTTTCTATGAATAGAGTCATTTATGAAAATTGTGCATTTGTTCGTTTCGTTTGTGTCGTATAGATTATGCCCAAAGAAAGATGGGAAAGGCTTAACATACCTTAATTGCTCAGAAGAACCCGAGAAGGTCGTAGATGAACATTCACACTTGGATCATATTCAAAAGAATTATCCTCAAGGCATGAATTCCCAAAGAATTATCCTTAACTAAGGGTACTGAACGTTTGTGAACTCATTCTCCATACCAAATGAAGTTGGAACGTTTATAATAGGCTTTCCAAGAATGAGAGCACACCAAATTCACTCACAACAGTATCATAAACCAAATGCCTACCAAGTGTTCCATCATGTTTATTTGGTATTGCAGTAGGAAAATGATATTTATTCTTTCAAGATATACTAACGTGACTTTGTAATAGAAAGAGCACTATATTTGAATCTCTTGAAGATCCAAAAGGCCGAAAGAAGCAAAATGGTCATAAATTTGTGTTTGAATGGATGTGGGTCCACTTCATGTGGTGGATTAACCACATGCCTTTAATTTGCCAACTTTCAATTTTATTTTAGAGTCATTAGTTTAAAGGATGGGCTGCGACGTTGGTTGTTATCCATTCCCAACAATTAACCACCAATCATCTTAATTAAGAATTATCTCAAATTACTTATAATACTACTCACTTTCAACACACCTTATACATCTTACTATCATGGTCATGTGGTACCTGGTATGACACTAGTCCATGAATACACAGTATTATAGCATGTACTATATTTTATCCCCCAAATTGTCAAACTTCGATGAAACTCATTTTCTTCGATTCACTTACCCTCTCACCTTCACGAATTTACTTATCACTTGTTTGAAATAGCGGAATGCTTATAATCTGAAAATAATCTCATCCCCGAACTTATGTCGATTAACCTATGACGGAACTTTAATATACGAAAATGCGGGATGTAACATCTCATTTTCGAACTTTTATCAAATTTACTTATGACATACTTTCACGTACGAAAACATGGGATGTAACATCATTCCCCCCTTTGGAACATTCTTCCTCGAATGTTTACTGATGTACTTATAATTTTTATAACTTATGTCTTCCGAATACTTTAGTATTATCCTTTCCATCTAGGCAACTGTTCTGTGAATAATTCCAAAGGCCAGAGCATTCCCCTTTTTAGGGCTCTTTCCCACGCCACGACTTGTGGTCGGAATCCTTCTAATCTTGTAACTGTTGCAACCTTCTGTCATGCAGCCTGTACGACTTTTGCCTTGTATGTGCGCCTATGCGACTCTTCCCTTCAGCTTTTAGCCAATCTCTAGGCCTCACTTTGGGAACATATACAGAACTTGACAAGATGTCCCTCTGGGCATCTATAGGTGTACTAAAGTTCTTTGCTCGGTACTTTCTTGAAATTACGAATATCGTTATACCTTATTTCATAGGTCCGTTTATCCATCCGTATGACTTTACTGCCATAACTCTTACTTCGATCTATCGTTACTGAGGTCTGCTACCAAACTCCAACTTACTCTCGTTGCTTATCCTATATGCATAAATCTAAGTCCTTTAGTGCTTCTTCATTACTAATCATCTTGAGAATGATGGTCTAATCTCATCTCATACTTTGTAAATTGTATCCATCCACTGTTGATTCACCTCAATGTTGATCTACAATCTACCACTGAAGACTTGAAACTTCTTACGTAATACATTACCGCTAGGGCCCACGTCTCATCGGGGTCATCTGGAGTAATTAGACTAATCAACCTAGGGGTGATACTATACTTCCATAACCGTATTTTATAGCATCGCAATGTGATTCACTTACGTGGCTATTTTAATCCTGTACAATTCTTGAAATCCCTTTTTTTTTGTTCTTCAATTCATTACTCAATCGAAGGCCCAAACTTCATCCTTTATCTATCACAATCACACCCTCATTCCACTACCAGGATAGCATTCTATTACTTCTAGATGCTATTAGCCTTAGATTCTTTTGAGTTCATTGTGGCTATACTGAACATTCTATAACTTAGAGAAACTATTAGCTCTCTTGTTTTCATAGGCTTAATCTAGAGGACTTATCCATTCTTGTCACATTCTCACTCGCCCTTTCTCATCCTTACGCGCGAGGATGACACTTAGTATAACCGGCACATACAGTCCATTAAGCCGAACTTTGCTCACATTGCTTGCTTTAGGGAAGCGTCCTCCTGAATGACCTTTCTCTGAATTTCTCATGAATCTTCTTCTGTTGTCCATTCTATTATCGATGGAATGAAATCTGAAATTCTCATGATGCCGACCATTACGAAAACACTCAGTCCCTAATTCATGTTTAGTTTATCTTGTTCGCCAATCCATACTGATTTCTATTACTTTGGGGTCTAACTTTTCCTTCTGGTAGCCGCGTTGGAGTCACAAACGTATTTCTCGAAATGAGGATACAACTTTATGGCCTATACCCTTTTGTTGTTTCTAGGCCTGGCACCTCTCAACTTTTCCTTCCCTTGACTATAGACTATGTAATACTGTCATTTCATCATTTGTTTTTCTACCGTTGTCATCCAGGTATCGCATCTTACTCATAATGCTTCATTAACTCTCTTATTATTTCCCGCTAACATTTATGTCTATCACTTTATTCTGAAAACTCGAACAAGATATTCTTTTGCTGTTAGCTCCCTTGCTCCATCTACTGGCTCTTCGGGTTGCCTAACATTCTTTGTCTACTAGGGACGGGAGCCACACTAAGGTAATATTTATCCCTTCAAGGCTTCCAGTGCCTATCTTTATAGTACTCATATCTAGTTGTACTATTTTAGAGTGCACCATCTGGGTATCTCACAAGGAGATCTATTAGCACATTTGCAATATCCTTCGAAAATGTCAACTAACGCAAACAATCCATCCACCAGTTTGGGTTACTCTAACTCCAGTCGGATCCTGATATCTGTCCTTCTCTTATAATACTTCTGTTAGCTTCCATAAGGCATAAATGAGATGGGTGTGGCCAATTGTACATACCTCTTTTATTGTTGAAGGTAACTCAAAAGTCTTATATTCCTCTGCCTGAATTGTGAATACCGATAATCTTAATTAATTGGGCGCCTCGTTCCGTTCTTCATCTTGCTTCTTTTACTTGTTGAAACATGTATCTACCTTCTGAATCTTTCATTACTTTTCACCATATGGATGGATAGATATTCTTACCTTAAGGTTCCTTATCAAGGAGCTTACACGTCTTGGTACAAATATGTTCTACTGAATACCTCATATTTATCCATCATAAGTATGATGCAAAAATCGAGTTCCTTTGACTCAACTCTTCCATAGCTATATCTCTTACAAACTGTCTTTCTGGACTTAGGCATCGTGTATTATGAATAAGATAGAGTTTAGGAAATTGAGTTCTTAAACTGAACTCTACCACACAATCTAGAGTAAGAAGAAAGAGTGACAGTCCTAAATGCCCTGTTGCCTCCTGCTTTATAAGTGTGGTGCACAACACACCCATAAACAAGACTCTACTAGACACGGCTTGTAGACTCCCTAGGACAGAACTGCTCTGATACCACTTTTGTCACGACCCAAACTGATAGGCCGCGACGGGCACCCGGTGCCTTATTCAACTGAGTACCAACGTAATGTATCTTTCGTGTCATTCTATCATAGGTAAATGAAGAGAAGTAAAGCATGAGGGAATACAAACATATACATAGGACATATTGGCCTATAAGACCAAAATGATAACTCGTATACTAAACATAGGCCGACAAGGCCGTACAATCTTTCACGTACATGACATATGTCTACAAGCCTCTAAGAGTACAGAAATGTCATAAAGCTCGGGATAGGGCCCTTCCTTGCTAATCAATAAATGTCCTAATCATACTAACCACATAAGCAACTCCGGAGCAAATGGAGCGCACCAACACCTTTCGTTGAGCTGATAGCTTACTTGGAGGACTCTCGACTTGTCTATAGGGAACTGCGGGCATGAAACACAGCGTCCCCAGGCAAAAGGGATGTCAGTACAAATAATGTACCGAGTATGTAAGGAATGAAAATCAGTAAACAATAGACATGAGAGAAACATGGAGTAAAAGACTCAACATGTATTTCTGAATAGCTCTGTGAATCATTTAATATTATAATGTCATGCATATGCGTATAAATGTCACACCATGCATGGGTATATGCGTTCATAATATCATCAAGCCTCTGAGGGCATTCCATCATATCATCTCATCCACTGTGGGCAAATCATCAACGTATACCAGTTGATCAGGTGGTGGTGCGTATATAACGCCGTAACCTTTTTTCATATTCCATATATATATATATATATATACACATATATACGCGTATATAACGCTATATGGTCATTGGTCAATGTACATGAATGCAATGCATAAGAAGTATGTCAATGAAATCCCTCGGAATTGTCATAAGACCATTATGCCTCTGATTAATATCATGAAATAAACTTTATCAACTTAAGTATTTTCTGAGACCCATGAACAGATGATAGAATAATATGACACATGGGGAATCAAGAACATAAGCATCTCTAGTATTTCTATGAATAGAGTCATTTATGGAAATTGTGCATTTGCTCGTTTTGTTTGTGTCGTGTAGATCATGCCCAAAGAAAGATGGCATAGCCTTAACATACATTAATTGCTCATAAGAACACGAGAAGGTCATAGATGAACATTCAAACTTGGATCATATTCAAAAGAATTATCCTCAAGGCATGAATTCCCAAAGAATTATCCTTAACTAAGGGTGCTGAACGTTTGTTAACTCCTTCTCCATACCAAATTAAGGGTGAATGTTTATAATAGTCTTTCCAAGAATGAGAGAACACCAAATTCACTCACAACAGTAACATAAACCAAATGCCTACCAAGTGTTCCATCATGTTTATTTGGTATTGTAGTAGGAAAATGATATGTATTCTTTCAAGATATACTAACGCGACTTTCTAATAGAAATAGCACTATAGTTGAATCTCTTGAAGATCCAAAAGGCCAAATGAAGTAAAATGGTCATAAATATGTACTTGAATGGATGTGGGCCTGTTACGACCCAAACCAGTAGGAGCGACGGGCACCCGGTACCTTACTCAACCGAGTACCAACATAACGTATCTTTTCATATCATACTATCATAGATAACTGAGCCGGAGAGGCAGACGTGAGATAGGTAGAATACAATACGAAATACCAACTTATACATCAGACATATGGCATATAAGGCCGAAATAACCACTCATACACTGAACATAGGCCGACAAGGCCATACAATATTTTACGTACATGACGTCTGTATACAATCCTCTAAGAATACATAATTATCATAATGGTCGGGACAGAGCCCCGCCATACCAAATAATATACGTCTAAATCATACTGACCAAACAAGCAACTCCGGAGCAAATGGAGCGCTCCAACACCTTCTGCTGAGCTGATAGCCTACTTGGAGGACTCTCGACCTGTCTATCGGGACTTGCGGGCATGAAAAGCAGTGTCCCTAGGCAATAGGGATGTCAGTATAGATAATATACCAAGTATGTAGGGAATGAATATCAGTAAACAATAGACATGAGAGAAACATGGAGTAAAAGACTCAATATGTATATCTAAATAGCTCTGTGAATCATTTAATATTATAATGTCATGCATATGCGTTCATAACATCATCAAGCTTCTGAGGGCATCCTATCATATCATTTCGGCCACTGTGAGCAAATCATCAACGTATTCCAGCTGATCAGGTGGTGGTACGTATATAACGCCGTAATCTTTTCCCATATCCCATATACACACATATATATATATATACATATATATGCGTATATAACGCCATCTGGTCATGGGTCAATGTACATGTATAAATGAATGCAATGCATGAGAAGTACGTCAATAAATCTTTCAAAATGTCATAAGACCATTATGCCTTTCAGATAAACTTTATCAAATACATATTTTTCTAAGACCCATGAACAGAAGAAATAATCATAATTCACATGGGGAATCAAGAATATAGACACCCCTAGTACTTCTATGAATAGAGTCATTTATGAAAGTTGTGTATTTTGCTCGTTTCGTTTGTCTCATTTGGATCATGCCAACAAGAAAGAAGGGAAAGCCTTAACATACCTGAGTCGATTCTCTTGACAATCCCTCTAACACATGTCAACTGCGACAACACGTAACGGCAGATCAAAGTAGGAAAAAATTCATATGATATTCTTGAGAAAGATTGCACCGTATTCCTTAAAATTGCAAAATCTCACACTATATTGTGTTATCAAATTTCTAGTTAGCTATCGAGCTGCATCCATAGTGTGGTCTTCATTCATAATGTTGACGAGATTTTTCTTAGAAATGATTAGCTTTTTCCAACCGTGAGGTGATGAAATTTCTAGAAATGGTTGGTCTTTATGTGGGGCCCACATGTTTCCCAAAGTGTTCCATCTAGCAATGTGACTAAAGAGTCACCTAAATCAATATTCTTGGGCTGCCACATTTGGGAGGGTTTATTAAGCCTTATCCAGCATCTTAATTATTCCCAATTCATTATTTAACTAATTAATCTCCCATTAACCAATAATCAGTTAATTACCCACATAATTAAGAATTATCTCAAATTACTTAAAATACTACTCACTTCTAACACATCTTATACACCTTACTATCATGGCCATGTGGTACCTTGTATGATACTAGTCCATAAATATCGGATATATTAGCTCGGGCCATATTTTGTCCCAAAATGTCAAATTGTGATGAAATTCATTTTCTTCGATTTGCTTACCCTCTCACCTTCCCGAATTTACTCATCACTTGTTTGAAATAGAATAATTCTTATAATCCTAAAAAACATCTCCTTCCCTATCTTTCATCAATTTATTTATGGCATACTTTCACGTACGAAAACATAGGGTTTAACATCATTCCCCCCGTTGGAACATTCGTCCTCGAATGTTGGCTGATGCACTTATCATTCTCATAACCCATAGCATTTGTGAATACTTTAATACTCTTATTGCCATTTAGGCAACTGTTCTTTGAATAAATCCAAAAGCTAAGGCATTCCCCCCTTTAGGCCTCTTTCTCACACCACGACTTGTGGTTGGAATCTTTCAAGTCTTAGAACTTTTGCTGCCTTCTGTCATGTAGCATGTACGACTTTTTCCTTGTATGTGCGCCAATGCGACTCTTCCCTCTAGCCTTTAGCCAATATCTAGGCCTCACTTTGTGACCATATACAGAAATATGATCAGATATTCCTCTAGGCTTCATTAGCTTTACTACATCTACGTTGGCCATACTATCCCATAACTATTATTTTGATTTATCGTTGCTGAGGACTGCAACCAAACTCTAGGTTACTCTCGTTGCTCATCCTATATGCATAAAGCTAAGTCTTTTAACTCTTCTTCATTACTGCTCATTTTAAGACTGATGGCCTAATCTCATCTCATACTTTATAACTTTTATCCATTCATTGTTGATTCACCTTAATGTTGATCTATAATTTACCATTGATAATTTGAAACTTCTTACGTAATCACTAGGGCTCATGTTGCATCGTTTTCCTGATCCTCCTGGGGGGATACCATACTACCATAACCGTATTTCATAGCATCCCAATGTGATTCACCGTATTTAATCCTATGCCATCCGTGAAATCCTTTTTTTTCTTCAAATCATTACTCAATCGAATGCCCAAACGTCATCCTTTATCTCTCACAATTACATCCTTATTCTACTACCAGGGCAGCATTCCATCTCTTCTAAATGCTATTAGTCTTAGACTCCTTTGAGTTTATTCTGGCTATACTGAACTTTCTATAACTTAGAGAAACCATTAGCTCTCTTGTTTTCACGGGCTTAATTCCGTGGACTTATCTGTCTCATCACCTTCTCACTCGCCCTTTATTATCCATACTCATGTCTTTTTCCTTGTCACTTTACCATACTTTAGCTTGCGACCTATACATGTCTACTTATACTACTCGTAATCTTTCTTCAATTTGCTTGCGCCATAGATTTCCTTATGTTATTTTGGAACATCAAGCGAGAGATCACATCGTCTCAAACTCTTGTTTAGTCTATTAACTAGACCTCTCGATACCTAAAAACCATAGGCTGGAAGGTATGCCACTGACAACGCCGCTATCATTCCTGGATAATGAATTCTCGCACTTCTAGCCTTCTATCTAAAGTACAGATTATTCACAACCTTCTGCATTTGAGTATCTCGTACGTTGTTCACCTTTACCTTACTTACCTTAAAATCTCGCCTCACATATTCTACCTCTTTTATGACCTCCCTTCAACATAGGTATAATTCATATCCACAACTTGAAGCTCTATTATAACACTTGCACCTCTGGTGCATATACAATCCGGTAGGAGCTTCATACTGACTTCTTATGAGGCTGGTGCTCTTCTAATTGGCTCTATCGTAGAGTCGTTATAGAATATGGTTGTTGTACTATCTCTCTTGTACCTCTGATATTAAGAGTGATTCTTCTATGTTCTTAATCATGATGTCTAAAATATTCTAGGTCCAATAATCAGACTCCTGATTTGCTTCATTGATGTAACTCTTTCATTTCCTTTTCCTTCTGATCAACCTTTGTGTAGGATTAAGCTATCTTCCGATCTGCGGCTCTTGGTATTAGTTATTACTTTAGTCTTTCATAGCCGCTTTGGAATATCCGTGATACCATCATTTAACAATTCAATCCCTTCTAGGCTCTGTACCTCGGCCATTCTGGGCTCGCTCATAGGCGCTCGGCTACAGTAGGCTCGGTATATAACTTACCATCTGATTAGAGGTTGCTCAATAGGGGTCTGCCCACCGATTATTGCTCGATGGTGGTGAAAATACTGTAATACTGTATGTATGTATATATATATATAGAACGTCTTCTCTCTTGACTGGAAGAAGACAATACCCAATTGACTATAAAGTTTCGATAAGGGAGAATACTGTAATTTACGAGACTAGGATAATGTACATAAGTTAAGGAATACGAACTTCTCTTTATTCCTCGTTATCAAACTCGTGTAATTACGAGATCATGCCAAAATAAAGGAAGGGCTTATCCTTAACATACCTGGAGTAGGGAAAAATCCGTATAATATTCTTGAGAAAGATTGCACCGTACTCCCTTAGAATCGCAAAATCCCGTTGCTATTATAATATGGAGTCTCGTGTGAATTTCAAAATTCCCTCACCTTCGTTCTTGGCTTTGCCTTTCTATATAACTCCCTTACCAAATGCATTTTGATATTAATTCAAGGTAAGTGTAGGGATGACTAATATGACTTCCCTTTCTACGTGTTTGCAAGGAATGTCTTAGCATATTATCCATGTGTCCTCTTAATTGATTGTCTAAAATCAAGAGTCATTATCAAATCTTCCTCCAATGGCTGCCACGTTGGGGGCTTTATCCCCACCTACATTTATCCACAAATCCTTAATTACATGGTTAATCTCCCATTAAACCAATAATTAACCGATTACCCACGTAATTAAGAATTATCTCAAACTACTTAAAATGCTACTCATTTTTAATACACCGTATACATCATACTATCATGATCATGTAGTACCTTGTATGGCACTAATCCATAAATACGGGGTATTGTAGCCTGAACCATATTTTATCTCAAAATGTCAAACTTCGACGAAATTCATTTTCTTCCATTTGCTTACCCTCTCACATTCACGAATTTAGTTGTCACTTGTTTGAAATAGCATAATACTTATAATCTTCAAATAATCTTCTCCTTGAACTGATGTCAATTATCTTACGACAAATTCAACGTACAATACTACAAGGTTAACATCGTCATAATATAATACTGCAGAGCGTAACATCGACGTAATACTGCGAGGCGTAACATGTAGAATACATATTCTCCTTAGGCCTACCAGTGGCCTCTAAATCGATTCTGATCCTCCCGAAATAGGTAGATAACATTCCTAAAGGTCTACCAAAGCCTATCCAGTACATTAACCATTAGTTGTCTAGCTCTGGACATATCTTCATAATGCACAACCAAGGAATAGTCCACTTCCGAGACTCATAGTCTCCAAATCACAAGACTATAAAGATCTCCATATCTGATCCCAACTCGACCACCCAAATTACTGACACATCTCTCAAGCACAATCATATCACGAAGAATATTTCCATAATTCTTCCGTGGTGCATAGCAAACATCAAACATTAATAGTCGAGCAACCAGGTGCCTACCATAATACTAGTCAATCATCCGCAAGTCAAAACATAGTGCACCTTTGAAATTGCGCACCCTTCTCAGGTTATATCAAATAGCACTAATGTTCTTCTAATCATATGAACTCATCTATGTTGTCTGGAATTCATAACCATCCCTTAAAAACCGAATCACAAACTTGTACATGCACATCTCAATCCCACATAGCCAATCGCCTCTATCATACCATAATATGAAAGCACAAGAATCCCATTATCAACTCTAAGGCACAAGAAGTATACATATTAAATCAGCCAAAAACCTTCCACTTGATCTCATCTAGTAGAACAATCACAACGTGCAACAAACTCCCCATGCCTATATAAAATATCCACCTCAAGTCGTGGTAGAAATCATTGAGAACTCTTCAAAACCCATTAGCACAAGACCAAGACATCAGACTGAATCCCTCAAACTCCACTAAGTCACATAGGTCACCAAACCTCAGAGTATTGCCACAAAATGCCGGTAAAGGCTCACGGCGTCATAAAAACTAAAAGAACGGATCCATTCTATTATTATACTGATCCAAACCACTACCAAGCTAACCTTTTTCTTTGAATCCTTCTCGACTTGCCTTTAAGTTAACAGTCCTTCTTGCCAGCACACCAAGATCCTTGACCAAAGCTCATCACAAGAGACCCTAGCATGAAACCACGCCATCCTAAAGCCCATAAGCCGATTTATTCCTTCTTATTTCCAACCTATCTTATTTCTAACCTATTTCTCTTGTCAAAAGTCTTGTGTAATAAAATGTCTACTTCTAGATAAGTCTCTTATAGTTTCTTCCTCCAAAATATGGGGATATAGCTGGTTTATATTTTAATGTAGAATCTCAAATTACTTTAGTAGTTGAAGAAGATTGCTCTAGTACTCGAGGAAGATTACTCTAGTAGTTGAGAAAGATTGCTTTAGTAGTTGAGAAACATTTCTTTAGTCGTTGTTTCATTAGGAGTGCAAATATTTTCCGAGTTCGCTGTTGATGGCCTAGTTGTGGCAAAGGATGCATTTTGTGAGCCTCCAGCACCCCCTTGTAGGAAGACTATTGTGCGAATGATCCAATCTCTATTGAGTTAATCCAATCTCTACGAAGGTAATCCAATCTATATTCTAATAATTCAATCTCTACTTTAGTATTTTACTAATCTTTATGATTCCCGATACTACACCCACCCCTTGTAAGGTTTTTCCTTAACCTTTCCGTTATTGAAATGTATAATCCTTAATGATATGGAAATACCGAGAGTTCCGACACCATCCAATCCAAATCTCAGATCTTAGCCTTTTTACAAATCCATAAATTTCCCAAATGCAACACATGAATTTTGAACCCTTTAGAACCTTTCAAGAGTGTTCCACCCTATTATAATCTCAAATTCACCGCCAAAACGAGCCGAACGACATGTGCTCCATTAGCATCCAAACACCTAAAGAAGTACTCCATATCTAAGCAACCGAGTGAATCCCCGCTCCATTCACACTACCGCTACCACGAATAACAACCTGAATCACTCCAAGATTTCCATATACCCATTAATTGTAACACATAGTGCATCCAGACATTTCCCTACTCGAGTCATCCTTTAAATCAACCTCTTCGAATCATAATCAATCCCCAAGTATGCCCCTACCATAACTTAACGTAATACATTACAATACAGTCTTATCATTGATAGCAGACTCCCCCTTGGCTTGAAGCCATAGAACATAACATCTGATAACCCACAATACCTTTACCCTATAACTGCCATAACCACATACCGTAATTTTAGCCAAATCCTTCATGACCTCATGTAGCACAAATCATAAAACAAAAGTACCTCGAAGTATCCACTAAGCTAACATTCACCCTCCTGGCAGCCAAGCCAATTTCCTCAACCGATCCAAACACAAATTGCATCACATATAACCCACTTGGTAGAAAGAAACTCTCCACAAAACATCGTGAAAATCACACATCCATCGACTGCTCGGCAGGTGACGACCCACCTGCATAGCCTCAACTGGCATCTCACTACGTCCCCATCATGGTTACAACCACTAAGCAATCTCTGTCTTCGCGAGTCTGAACTCATCAACAAGATATAAGAATCTACTTCATTCCATAAATGAGCAACATGAAAGATCCCTCGAAAACACTTACAACTCAAGACTGTACAATACATCAAAATAGAAATCAAGAACCCAATAGCCCTTTTCATATCCCAAGCAAACTCTTCTCATCACCTCCAAGCCAACCGAACACATTCCGCAGTCACATCTTATCATATAGCTATTCAACCACTCACTGAGCCATCAATCTGACTCCTAGGGACACTATCAGGAATATAAGTCCAAAAGCACATACCCATACAATTGAAACTACTGAGCCCAAGTTGCGGTCTGAACCAGGGCCTCAAGTCCCCCAGATTGGCAAATAACCAAAATGCAGGAAACACACCTCGCACCTCATCCATGATATCGCATGATGACATCACACTACTGGCACCGAGTGCTCAAAATAATATACGAGTGAGTGGAAGGAATTCAATAAGATACACTTCAAACTGAATCAATGCCGCACGATAAGGAAATTAAGATGGAAAATTTTCCTACATGCCCTGTAACCTCTCGAATATAGGTATGGACGTCAACATACCGATCCGCAAGACTCTACTAGATATTTGTTCATGACTCTTAGAATCTATGAATCTAGTTCTGTGATACCAACTTGTCATGACACAAAATCCATCTAGTCGTGATGTCTCCCAACCCACTAGGTAAGCCAAGTAATATTGGACAGAACTCAAATGAGAATAATAAGAGTGAATGAGTAAAATAAATGAATCTTATACAAACTCCCAAGGATTGGCAGTACAAGTCATGAGCTACTAAGACTTCAGATTTACAAAGATGCTATGAAAAATAGCTACAACATCTGTCTTAATATATATATATATATACATGTATATATATATATAAACATAACTCAAATCTAGAACTACCAAAAATAAGTGATAGCCATGTCCGGACAACGGGTACATCTTTAAGGATAGCTCCCGCCAAGTGCAGCAATATCAGCTGTAAGATCTGCAGCAAGGTGTAGATGTGTAGTATGAGTACAACTGACCCCATGTATGTAATAAGTAATAAACCTAATCTCAAGTTTAAAGCAGTGACGAGCTCGAAAGAATATCAGTGTCCAGCACCAATAGCCAATAACAATTTGTAACAATATAGTGAAAACAATAAGGGTATATAACTCAAGAGATGAAATGCTCAGCTCGTTCACAGATACAGGAAAGCAGAATTACTTTTCATGTACAAAAGTTAAAGTCCAATGTTACACCCCATATTTTCGTACGTGAGAGTACGTCGTAAGTCAATTGATGTAAGCTTAGGAATGAGATCATTTTTGAAAGTACATAAAGTAAGTTAATCATGTTAATTTGGAGGTTACAAATATTTAAGATCGTGAACTGCAAGTACCAAGAGGGTTGGAAGTCTTAGAAGCTAAACGAATTGAAGAAAAAAAGTTTCGTCGCAAGTTGACAAGTTGGGAATGTTATGAGGTTATGTTATGAGTTATTTTAGTCTTATAGTAGTCATGCGTTATGTTTTAAATTCAAGCGAGTTATGAAACAAACGTTGGCATAGGTCATCACAAGTTACATTCATAGAGAGATATTTGCGTTTTCATGAAACTGCGCAGACTTGTAGGTGACAAGTAGGCTTATCACCTATTTTCCCAAAGGAGAGGCCTCAATTAAAAGCTCCTAAAGTGACCAGAGAGGGACGGACAAGAGGCGAATTTTAAGGTCTTATTAACTCATTGCTTTCCCTCATTTCTCTGACCAACAAAATCAGATTTAACCCGTGCAAATCCTCCCAAAAGATCCAACACAAACCCTAGGTAATTTCGGGTAATACGATGTGATGCTAGTGGTGAAAACCCCGAACAACTTGCTAGTTTCTCTTTCTCCTCCTTGTAGCTGCATTAGGGGACTGGTTTTTGATGAATAAGGATTAGGTTTCGTAGGTTATACTCAGTTCAAGGTAAATTTATGCTTCTCCTTCCATTATCTATGCTTCTACGAGTTGTAACTTGATCGTAAAGACTAGACCTAGCGAGTTTCGAAAGAGTGGTATGTTGTTTATTGTTGCATCACTGTTCTCTGGTTGTGAACTTATTTTAAGTTGAATTCATAGCTGGTTTATAGGATAAGAGGCTTAATTATGTATTGTTGGTTGTGTTGCTCAATTTGAAAAAAAAAAAGACAAGTCGAAACGTGTTTTAGTAAACTGAAAAATCATTCTCGAGTTGCTGAACTTGTGGGATAGTTTTGTGGGTTGTTTCGTGTTGCTGTTGGGTTGTCTCTTTTGCTACTATTTTTATGGAGTTTGTGAGGAGATATGGTGTGGAGAAACACCATATAATGGCAAGGTGTTTGGCTGGTCGTTCATCGTTACACTTTCGGGTTGTCGTTTTGTGTATGAACTGATTGGGGTGTGTGGGCTATTTTGTGTTATTTTCTTATAAATATAAGGTTTGAAAATGATGTATACATGTTTTTATTAGTGTGTTCTTGTTGTTGGTGCATTATGTCGAATTGGGAGGAAGTAAAGATTATAGAGGAGATGTTGCCCGTTTTATTATAAAATAAGCTTGTCGTTTGTTGTGCGTAGTTGTACCTTCCGTAACTTAATGATAATATTGTTATTGTTGTTGTAGATTAAGGTGCAATGAGACGAGTTCAACGTGGTTATTGGACAGATTGTGATAAGGTATGTTAAGGCTAAACATTTCCTTCATTTTATGCATGATCTCGTAACTACATGTGTTTGATAACGAGACATAAAGAGAAGTTTGTATTCCTTAATTTATTCACCTTATCCTAGTCACATAAGTTACCATATGCTCCCTTATTAGGAATTTATATTCGGTTAAGTATTGTCTTCTTCTAGTCAAGAGAGTAGAGGGTCTCTATATATATACATAATATTATAGTATTTTCACTACCATCGAGCTATAATCGGTTGGTAGGCCCCTATTGGGCAATACTACAGAAGTTTTACCACCATCGAGCTATAATCGGTGGGCAGGCCCCTATTAGGCAACCTCCGATCAGATGGTAAGTTAAATACTTGTTACACCCTATATTTCCGTACGTGAAAGTATGCCATGAGTAAATTGATGTAAGCTCAAAAAGGATGAAATCCTTCTACAAGGCCAAGGAAGGTTTATTGAAGTATTAGGTAAGTTAGGACGAATGAAACTTTTTAATCATGATCTAAATGAGTTTAAAGTCGTGATATGGCTATATATGATGTTTGGATATGAAATATAAAGTTTGGGAAAAAATCGGATTTAAGTTGCTGAAAAACCAACTAAGGATTTGCCTTGTAATGAAGCATTTTGAGCAATACATTTCATGTATTATATGAGGTCTTTTTGGGACATATTATATACCAAAATGAAGTTCTTGGAATCTAGTTTCCAACGGTCCAAACCATTTATTCATATGATATTGTGGCAAAGAAATATGGATTTTTAAAATAGGGTCGCCAAGTCACGTTGCCGCACTTCGGGGAAACTGGTAGGTTTATAGGCCAAGTTACGATGCAGTTTTCTCCCAATATATTGAGATTTACATGGACATATGTATGTAGAATTAAGGCACTATGTGTCCAGTTTCCAACGCTGCAAAACATTTATCAATACAATATCGGAATAGAGAGATACAAGTGTCCGAAGTGGCACTGCTCAAGCTGCCAAGCAGGCAGCTTACCCACCTGCTTGGAAAATTGAGGCGGTGGTCTTATCCCCTTATATCTCATCAACAATACAGATGTTACTCAACAAACACCACTCTTAAGATCTCCAAAATCATCCCAAACATATCTCAAGATCACAAGGACCAAACTCAAGGAAACAACAACTCAAATCATCATCGAAGATGTTAAAGAATACAAGAGAATGCTTCTAAGGTGTTGTGGTGTGATTGAGGGCTATTGTGAGCTAGGTTGAGATAGGGTTTCGGGTTGTAGCTGTTGTACAAGGTATGTATAACATAATATTGATTGTGCCTAAGTTTAATCTTGTGTTGGTTGTATTGTTTGAGTGAAAAACCATAAGATAGCACTTGAAAGAACATGGGATATGGTTGTCTTTTCTGTTGGACTGTTTTGTTGCTAAATATATGGTTTGTGGTGGCTGAATATTGTGAGAAATAATTTAATAATGTTGTGTATGATGTTGTTAAGATTTTCTAGGTGTTAATTAAGTTGATTGGAGAAGAAAAGATGAAACACATGTGATTGACAATAATAATTAAGGTGCTAGATGTATGGGGCTGTTTTGGAAGGTATTTTGTCAATGTTTTAAACTAGAAATAATATAGTACATATAAGTCTGATGTTCTCAAGGTTGCAAACTAATTTATGGAATAATATTTCAATTTATATCTTGTTATGAGTAAAATCGAGCTTGCCGTTCAATATGATTGTTAAGATATCAGAGAAACACATATTGGATTGTATCGTTGTTGTTGCTATTATTGTTTATAGTTTTTCTTGTTGGGATGTCTTTGGGTTGTATTAAAAATAGGGTAGCTGCTGTCCGATTTTCCTTAAGTCATATGACTAGCCAAATACGATGGTACGGCATTATATGTTAAGGACAATATCATTTCACTTGTTGTAGATGAAAGAAGTTGTGTTGAGCTTGGTTGAGTAATAAGGATGAGATCATACATGTATGTTAAGGCTATCACTTCTTTCCGTTTGGCATGATCCAAGTAACGATACGTAAACGTAATGTTATTTCATAAATGGTTCTACTTTTAGTAACTAAGAAGGTCTACGTTATTCATTCCTATAAAATGATATTCAAGCATGTCTAAGTATGTATCGAGTTCCCTATGGAAGTATTTGATCAAGATGTTAATGTTTTTAATATAGAGATACATGTATCTTCATGCATTTACCACCGTGCTAAGACCGGTCAGGCAGTTACCACCAGTTGGGCAGTTATTTATCAATATTTACCATCGGTTGGGCAGTCATGCATATTCATTTACCACCGAGCTAAGGCCGGTAGGGAAGTCTGGCATTTGCCACCGAGATACGGCTGGTTGGGCAGTTACATATTTACCACCGAGCTATGGTCGGTCGGCCAGTCATGAATTTGCCACCGCGCTACGGCCAGTCGGGCAGTTATCACTGATCAGTTGGGCAGTCATGCACCATACGATACGGATACGAGCCTAAAGAAGAAGCACTATATATATTAGTATAATAAGTATGCATATATGGTGACACTTCGCAGATTCAGGTTGATTCTTATATGTCTTTAGTTAATATTGACTTATTGTTATATTTCAATTCCGCCTTATATACTCGGTATATTATTCGTACTAACGTCCTTTGGTGGGGACACTGCATTCATGCCTGTAGGTATAAATAATCAGTTTGACGAGCCCTCATAGTAGATGAGATTAGTATTCAGCGAAGGATCGGTAAGACTCCACCTCATTTGGAGTGCAGCCGAGTCTATCCGTTATCGTGTCAAAGCTTTGCTACAGACTTATAGGTAGGCCGGTACCCTACCCCATTTGATGTCAAATAATATTAGAGGCTTTGTAGAGGTACATTTTGTACAGTATGTCAGAGGCCTTGACGGCCTATATGTATTCATGTTTTTAGAAAAATGGTTCAGTGACACAGCGTTTCCCCACTTATGGTTATACGTTACGAGTTCTGGCCATGTTGGCCCATGATAGTTACAAAGAAAAAAAAGAGTTATAGAGTGTTTCGCTCGGGCCAGTACGGCACCGGGTGCCAGTCACGCCTCCCCAGGTTTGAGGCGTGACAAACCTGTAAAAGGTATGTATAACATCATCTTGATTGTGCCTAAGTTTAATCGTGTTGGTTGTGTTGTTTGAGTGAAAAACAATAAGATAGCACTTGAAAGAACACGGGATATGGTTGTCTTTTTGGTTGGACTGTTTTGTGGCTAAATATATGGTTTGTGGTGGCTGAAAATTGTGAGAAATAATTTAATAATATTGTGGCTGATGTTCTTAAGCTTTTCTATGTGTCAATTAAGCTGATTGGAGAAGACAAGCTGAAAAACAAGTGATTGACGATAAAAATGAAGGTGCTAGATGTATGGTGCTATTTTGGAAGGTATTTTGTGGATGTTTTAAACTAGAAATAATATGATACATATAAGTATGATATTCTGAAGGTTGTAAACTAATTTATGGAATAAGATTTTGATTCAATTAATATCTTGTTATGAGTAAAAACGAGCTTGCCGCTCAATATGATTGTTAAGATAATCGAAGAAACTCATATTGGATTGTATCATTGTTGTTGCTATTGTTGGTTATAGTGTTTGTTGCTGGGATGTCTTTGGGTTGTATTAAAAATAGAGTAGTTGCTGTCCGATTTTTCTTAAGTCATACGACTAGCCAAACACGATGGTACGACATTATATGTTAACGACAATATCATTTCACTTGTTGTAGATGAAAAACGTTGTGTTCAGCTTGGTTGAGTAATAAGGATGAGATCATACATGTATGTTAAGGCTATCTCTTCTTTCCGTTCGGCATGATCAAAGTAACGATACGTAAACGCAATGTTATTTCATAAATGGTTCTACTTTTAGTAACTAAGAAGGTCTACATTATTCATTCCTATAAAATGATATTCAAGCATGTCTAAGTATGTATCTAGTTCCCTGTGGAGGTATTTGATAAAGATGTTAATGTTTTTAATATAGTGATACATGCATCTTCATGCATATACCACCGTGCTAAGACCGGTCGGGCAGTTACCACCGGTTAGGCAGTTATGTATCAATATTTACCATCGGTTGGGTAGTCATGCATATTCATTTACCACTGAACTAGGGCCGGTCGGGCAGTCATGCATTTACCACCGAGATACGACCGGTTGGGCAGTTACACATTTACTACCGAGCTAGGGCCGGTCGGGCAATCATGCATTTACCACCGCGGTACGGCCGGTCATGCAGTTATCACTGATCAGTTGGGCAGTCATGCACCGTACAATATGGATAAGAGCCTAAAAAAGAAGCATTATATATATTAGTATAATAAGTTTGCATATATGGTTTCACTTCAGAGATTCAGGTTGATTCTTATATGTCTTTAGTTAATGTTGACTTACTGTTATGTTTCAGTTCCGCCTTACATACTCGGTACATTATTCGTACTGACGTTATTTTGTTGGGGATGCTGCATTCATACCTGCAGGTATAGATAATCAGTTTGACGAGCCCTCATAGTCGACGAGATTGGCATTCAACGAAGGATCGGTAAGACTCCACCTCATTCGGAGTGCAGCCGAGTCTATTAGTCGTCGTGTCAAAGTTTTGCTATAGACTTATGGGTAGGCCGGTACCCTGCCCCATTTGATGTCAAATAATATTAAAGGCTTTGTAGACAGAGGTACATTTTGTACAGTATGTCAGAGGCCTTGATGGCCCATATGTATTCATGTTTTAAGAAAAATGGTTCAGGGATAGAGCGTTTGCCCACTTATGGTTATACATTACGAGTTGTGGCCATGTTAGCCAATGATAGTTACAAATAAAAAAAAGAGTTATAGAGTGGTTTGCTTAGGCCAGTACGGCACCGGGTGCCAGCCACGCCTCCCCAGGTTTGAGGCGTGACAATACCGAGCCTATTATGACCGAGCACCTATGAGTGAGCCCAGAATGGCCGAGATACAGAGCCTAGTATGGCCAAGCGTCTATGAGTGAGCCTACTACGGCAGAGCAGTTACATGTACCGAGCCTTATAGGGCGGGACAATAATTTTACTTACTATAATGAGAGAGGTGAGTAAGTATCAGCAGGTAAGCATATCTTTAGATTATCTTTGACTCCCAGTTACTTTTAGTTATTAAATTTTCAGTTCAGTTTCAGCTTTCAATTAGTTTGTTGCCTTACACACGCGGTACATTATTGCGTGCTGACGTCCCTTTTCTTGGGGATGCTGCATTTCATACCTACACGTCCTAATACAAAGCTTGATAGACCTTCCCCATAGCCAGAGTCAAACAACAACTTGGCTGGTGAGCTCCACTTGCTTGGAGTTACCAGGTCTATACCTTGGACTCCATCTTATATATACAGGTTTGATGGGTAGGTCGACGCCCTGCCCCGACTATGATACAATTCAGTTATATCTAGAGGCTTATAGACGAGTCCTGTGTATTTTGTATACCAGTATTGTTACCTTTCCAAGCGTGTGCATATGTTTTGTTTCGCATTGCTGGTTGGAGACATTCATGGCGGCCTTGTCGGCCTACACAATTATGTATATGAGCTTTTAGGTTTCTTTTACCCCTCAAATGAGAGAGTTTCTTTTCAGATGATTCAAAATGTGGCCCCATCGGCCTCGATTGGTATTGTCAGCTTGCAGGTAGGCCTCGTCGGCCTAAGTTGAGGGATACCCCTCAAGAGTTTACAGTTATGAAGTGGTATGCTCGAGCCGAGTACGGCACTGGGTGCCGGCCACACCTCCCCAGGTTTGGGGTGTGACATCCAAATCTTTCACGGAAGTCTCAAATGTTTGAGTTATCAAAGAATTGTGATTCTTCCACACATTCAGCAGTAAATAAGCCTTTTAGTTTACCAGTTAGCATATGGAAAGTACATCTCTATGCTAACATGGAAAATATACATGTCAAGTAATCAAATGTCATATCACTGTCTACCATGAGGAAGGTACATCTATTGGCCTACATGTCAAATATACATGTCAAGTAATAAAATGTCATGTCATTGTCTAGCATGAGGAAGGTACATCTCTATGCCTACATGCCAAATGTACA
The DNA here is from genome assembly GCA_000715115.1 of Nicotiana otophora. Classification (NCBI taxonomy): domain Eukaryota; kingdom Viridiplantae; phylum Streptophyta; class Magnoliopsida; order Solanales; family Solanaceae; genus Nicotiana; species Nicotiana otophora. The sequence continues at coordinate 83,279 of AWOL01S0042619.1, read as the reverse complement.
TGTCAAATAATCAAATGTTATGTCACTGTTTAGCATGAGAAAGTTACATTTATGTGCCTACATGTCAAATATACATGTCAAGAAATATGTTTCACAGTGAAATCATTAATTACACATAATATTAGCACACTCTAGGTGTCCGGATCAAATGCCCCACTTCATCACACACAATATATACATGTAAAATCAACAATATCAATATGAACCCATTACAATAATCACATTTAGCATTGTACGGGTGTCTGGCATAACTGCCCATCATCGAGCACGTGTATATAACATTGTGTTTGCGGCCACTACTGGCATGTCAGACACTGTTCACGGCCAATTTTGACCCTCCCTTGTAAAATTAATTTATTCACGCTTAACAATTTACAATAAATACTCTAAAAGTTTTTTTCTATTAATGAATATCTATGTTTATAAATTAATTAATATTAGTTTCAAAATAAATTACATAGTACTAATATTGTTTAATTACAAATGTATTTACTATTATAAAAATAACTTTTGTATATGCATTACATAGGTTTTATAATTTGAAAAAAATTATTCTTTAATTTCCAATGAATTAAGTTACTATGTCAATATTTTGAAATTAGTGCTATAATTCGAAATATATGTCATTTATAGATAATTATTTAAAATAATTAGTAACATATAGTAATTATAATTTCACCATATTTTTATTGAAATTGTTAAGTTTATATAAACTAATTTTAAAAGAGTTAAAGACTAAAAGGCTACAATTGCAATTCTTGAATCAAATGAAATTTGGCCATGTTTTAAATTAATTTTTGCCCAAATGCAAGCCCATGTCCTAAAATACCCAACCTAAACAATCCTCCCAATCTCTATTGGCAATCCTTGCCATTACCTCTCAACCAATCACGATCTACTATGTCACCTGTCTCCCACACTCACAAAATAAACAAAAATCATCTGGGCCATCCATTTCTTATATCAACGGTCCATAATTTTAACTTTGTTTCCTCTTTAATTTTAAAACTCTCAGAAGATCTAACGGACACCAAAACTCCCCATAAAAGTTTAAAATCCCTAAATATCAGGACCGTTGATCCAAAAGATCAATGACCCAGATCAAATCATTCAACCATAACTCAGAGATAAATAAACCCCATATCCCAAAACCCTAATAATTTCCCCTTTTAATCGCCGTCCTTCTTTCCCTTTCTTCTCTATTCTCTCACCCGCCATAAACTCCATCAATCAACCAACCTTGCGCAAATTAGTGCAAGGTCGTAAAATCAATTTCACATCATCTCGTTTGCCTCCCATATCCATGATTCTTGCTGAATCTTTGCCTATTTCATCACCAAAATTCAAAACTCCCAAATCCAAACCCTAACCTTAGAGATGCAACTTCAAATCGCTACTGACCTTTCAAATCCATGACATGCATGGTTGTTCCTTTTATTCCTGCACTCTTGGTCCCGTCGTTCTTTTCTTTTTCGCCATTCGATCTCAAAACCTTAATTGAAGAAATTAGACCAAAAGGTGAAACTTCAAACTCATTTGATTTCTTCTTTCGTCCTTTCAAATCAAAGCGAGTAATAGATGCTAGCTGGCTTCATCATCAATATTTGACACCCAGAGGTCAAAATGACCTCTAGGTATTAGGTTTCTAACCGGTGGTTCCTTGTGCTTCAACGTTCAGCCTCTCATACCTCTCCACTCAGGTAAACTCAAACACTGATTTCCCCTCTGTTCTCTCTTATTTTACCCGACTATGCTCAGATCATCAACTTAATGTCACTCTCTACTATCCTGGTTTGAATACTGAAACTATAAGGCCTTACATGAAACTATAAATAGCACTCTTCAATGCTCTCACCTAACATATACCAACCAAGAGAACCTAACACTGAACACACTATGCACAAAAACACTAAGAACATTAGGATTTCTGGTCTTAGCTTTTCTTACTGTCTTCCTCTCTTTTGTCGAGTTCTTTGTTGGTTCAAGCTTGATGTTTTCTGGGATCTTTGTGCAACAAAGGAATTCGTTTGGGCTGTTGCCCATAAGAAGGTTAGCACATTTCTCTCCCTTTTCTTCTATTCATCTCTCTGAATGATTAAGATATATTAAGTTTCTGTAGATTATAGTTATGCTGCATGTGCTTGACATGTTTGATATTTATGTTTTTGTTAGTCTGACAACCTTTTATGATCAACTTGTTCTATTATCAATTAGGTAAATGACAATTATTGATCTTTGTTATGAGTTTTCCTACCGTCTCCATGCCTGAATTCTTACATGTTTGTGTTAAATACAAACTTCATAGTTCTCAGTGACTTACTATAAACTCACCTTTGTTTATTGCACTTCTGTAATTTTGTGAGTTTTGGAAGCTAAGTTTACAACTTCATAGTTATTGCTAAGATGAAACCTGAACTTGTTCAAGACATATATCTCCGTTCCTCTTAACCTTGAGCCTAAACTTGAAGTGTCTCTGCTTGTGTTTGTCCAATTATTTTACGGAGTTATCACCACAGTCTTTTACTTTGTTTTAGCTATCATTATTATTGAACCAATCATAGTCTTTTACTATGATTCTACTGAGATTTCATCATGTTTCCTTGCACCTTATTTGCCTTATGGTTAATTTCATTATTTGGTAACATTAACTGATATACTCCTGGAAATCCAATATGCCCATATCACCTAACTATGTTGAAAGAATTCAAGTGTTTAGATGCTTCTCTTCTTTGAATCTGTATCTACTGACTCTGAGGGTAATTGTTGGGCTATCACTATACCTTTCTCATGAACATGCTCAATTGTTGTATGCATAGGAAACTGTCTCATTTGCATCAAGTTGTTTTCTTCTCATGAATCTTTGCTGCATGTATATTCCGTAAGGTTAAACTATTTTCCTCTTCTCAGTGTAAGTCATGATTTGTTTGGATAAAGTCAACTAGTAATTGCTTTGCAAGCTTGTTTGTTCCATAGTTAGTTGAGATCTTCACACATATATGCAATACATCCCTGTCCTTAATCTCTTTGTGTCCCTATTGAATTTATGTAAAGTCTGCATGCATCTAGCATTAGCTTATCCTCCATGAAAGTAGGATTTAGACATACTATCAATTGATAGTTTTAGGAATTGAAGCATGGTCAATCCATACTTACTTGTTAAGTTAGACCTATGTTTGAATTGAACTTGTTTGATACAATGTTTCCATTTTCTTTTTTCATTTGCATGATCAATTTGGTTCTGTAATGTGTATGAGATCACTATCTCACTTACCCTGCCTATGAACAGTTGACTAAATATTGCTAGCCTCTTTACTTAAATTTGTAACACCATGTTTTGATTTGAGTGATGCTTAGTCCTCCTCTTTACTATTAACATGAAGTTGAACTTGACTCTCAAACCTTATGAAGCTCCTTTGTTGATATTATCTGAACACACTAACTTGCTAATACTTTTAGAAGCATGACCCTATTGTGGCTTCAGGAGTCCCATATTTGAACCTGTGAAAATGTAATCATGATAAGAGTTTAATCCCATGACTTTGATAACCTTTATGTGGCACTAGCTGACCATGACTGTTGGTTTGAATCTGCCTTGACGTCTTTAAGGTGGCAAGTAATGTTATCAATACCTGTTTGAATATGTTATGCTTTAATGATTCATTCCTGCAATGGTCTGATTATGAAGCCTTTTTTTTATCTATGTGTATTATGGACTCAGCCCCTACCTCTTTAGGTCTCCTTGATATGTGGTTCCCTATTTAATATTAATAGTAATCAGTACTCTCTTATGTTATTTTCATTAAGAGGAAGGTATTGTGGTAAGTAATAATTTAGTACTCAGTTTGTATTGGAAGCGCCTCATTGTCATTTAAACCCGTAAGGAAAACATGTAGTTAATGATTAAGGGTATTTGGGAGCGGAGTTCGACTCTAGGTTGGGCTGTCCTCCCCAGCACAAGCATTGCCCCGGGCCTTGAGTCCCTTCAGATCTTTGAAGTATCGGGGGATCCAAAGGGAGCATCGACCTCGAGGGGGGTTCCCTCCCTAGCTCTTAATTTATTGACGCATTCAGTTCTTTAAGGTTTTAGTGGTTAATGACAACGAAAGGTTTCCAATGTGAATTATTTGTTGAGTAAAGCCACCACATTAATGTATAATTTCCTCTATCGTATTAATCTTATTCTTTCTTCAACTATTTGTTTGTGTATTGGTTATGTACATCAAAGTATTATCTGTAATTAGTATGTTTCTAATGACCTTCTTATTTTTTGACATGTACACCTATTTGGGCCTCTGAGTTCTTGATGAACTCAGGCCCAATTCCAGCCTTATTAAACCGCGTCCAGGAGTCCAAAGTCAGCTGTGTTCGCTTTTCTTTACTGCTGGGCGTACCTTCTTGAGGCCCAATCACATAGTCCAGTCCTCTTTTCCTGAACTCCTTTATCATTATTACTGCCTCATTAATTTAGTTTACTGCTTCTACGAATTTAATATTAGTTGTAATTGTTATGTCTTTACTGTTGTTTTATCTTTTATATATATAACACTCATATATTAGAACACATACCTTTATTTCATGCCTTAGTGTGATATGAACTTAGGCAAGCCTTAAACAACATAGGATTGCAAAGGGACATTAGTTAGAAGAAGACCCTTAACTCAATAATTATAATCTGCTCGCTAATCATTATGTTTTTGACTCACCCTTCTTTCTTTTAAAAAGTTTGAAGTCCAGAACTTGCTAAAACAACAACTCTATTTCAAAAAGAAAAAAATCCGATTTCAGCTTCGTTTTCAAAAGGAAAATCAGAACTTAGAAGAATTGTCGCCTTTAAGGAATTTTCGGCAAATAACCCCCTTCTTTGAAAATCCTCCGAATCTAAGGTAATTCTAGA
>AWOL01S0042619.1:13295-75942 GCA_000715115.1 Nicotiana otophora | reverse complement strand
AAAAACCCCCCCCCCCCCCCCCCGAAATCAAAGTATTTTCATAATTCAATCCTATTTTATAAACCTAAAAATTCTAGACCTCTTATATACAAATTTCAAGACTCTTTTAAGATCTCTTATGAATCTCTTCATAAACTCATATCCCTCTAGGACCTCGCATTCTTTCTATCAATATCATACTCAGCTATATAGTAAGCAGCGCTCCTTATCACTAGTCAAAGCTTTTTATAAGTAAATGATCCCAAACATAGTTTAAATCCTATAGAGCTATCTTAGGTAGATTTTAAGGCGTGCCTAACACCTTCCCCTTAGAAGAACAAGAACCCTTACCCATAATCTCACCAGTTAGTAGATTAATAAAAACATAACTTAGTAATTAAATAGGTAACCTAGTATACCTTCAAATATTAGGTGGCGTCTCTCTTTTATCAACAATAGAGAAACCACAAGTTGAATCCTGCCTTGACCAGTGCAAAATAGGGAGCAACAACATGACGACTCTGCTGGAGATACACACTTAGGTTAACCTTAGTAGATTTAGACTAATTTGGCTTCTAGATTTATTTGTACATTGCTTTGACTATGATCAATACTGCAATTACATGATTATATGCCTTATTTACTCTTTACAATAACTTGCTCTCTATGATCATTTTGCTATATTGCTGCTACACCCTTGCTTGCTACTGCTTTATATATAATGCCATCACATCTCTTCTAATCGAGTATTGGCCGTACACTATCAAACACAATGACACGTGAGGGTTGTCTTTTACACCCCTCCGAACCTTCTTTTCAAAACTCTTTAGTTTAGAGAATGGCTTTGTCGGGTCAACATACATAACTCCTCGCAGTTCTCAGTCCAATTCAAAAGTAGAAAACACTCTACTCTAGTAAAATAGGTCATACTGCATAAATCCCAGGTGAGTTGGTCCCAGGCACCAACACATAATTAGAAAAGCCACCCTGATGTCAGCGGGTCATGCACCCAGCGGCATAATTTATGTGGAAAGACAAACAAACATGACAAGATACTTACGGATCCGAGGCAAACACTTACCTAAATATTTTTCTTCTACCCACCACAAAAAATGAAAATCAACCAGAACATCCCTGAAATTAGCATGGTAATGACAGCACCACATAAGCTAAAAGAGTGGTGGAAGAATATTTGTCGTGAAAATGAAGACGAAGTTCGGACACACCTTGGGGCATTAACCGCATTGATGAACATCCGAGTAGATAGAGTACTCACTCGTATGTTGATAGAATTTTGGGATCCAGCTAAAGTGGTATTCAAATTTGCCGACTGTGAGCTGATACTGACATTGGAGGAAGTCATAAGTTTTACGGAGCTTCCATTCAACGGAAGAAAGCAGTACTTCCAGCTAATATACCTAACTATCGTTTCTTGGACGCTCTAGGTCTTACCAATAGCAGAAGTCTCAGAAGTATCGAGGACGGGTGTCACGACCCAAAATCCACTAAAGGTAGTGATGGCGCCTAACACCGCCGTCAGGAAAACCAACATTGAATGATTAACTTAATTACTCATTTTAGTATTTTGAAATCATATTTTTTATCATTAAATAGTGAGAAATAGAAGTTACAGGGTAAATAATGATAATTTCACAACTATAATAATGAACAACCCATAAGCACCCCCAAAATATGGTGTCACAAGTGCATGAGCCTCAACTAGGAAATATAATAAAATATATCTGTCTAGAATACAAATTAGGCAGGAGAATATAAATAACTCTGATAGAGACTCTACAGGCTGCGGATCGCAACATGAAATGTAGCTCACGGTAAGTCTCGGCAATAGCCACGCCTTTGTGCCCAAACGACCACCCGATATATATATATATATATACCTGCACAAAAATGTGCAACAAGTGTTGCATGAGTACGTAAATCAACGCGTACCCAGAGAAGTAGTGACGAGGGGTAGACATCGACACTTACTAGTGGTCCAATAAGACAATTATAATAAGAAGTAAACAGATATAGAGTAGAGTAAACAAACGAAATAAACAAGTATAAATACGTGATACAATGCTCCTCTCTACAATAGGCTTAAGCTCTCAATTAGCAATTACCTCCTCAACCGAAGCATATATATATATATATAATAGACCTCACTAGATAGGTCGTCATAATTCAAATCAGGAAGACTCATAGATATTACGCATGATTCCATGAGAGTATTTTATAGAAATGTCGAGGCGTACAACCCGATCCGATCACAATTTGTGCATTACCGATGGTCGAACGACATGAACCATAGATGCATCTATTATATTTTCAAGATGAACGGCCCGCTCCCATGAGAATGTGGTACATAATCCTGCCAAGGCGAACAACCCAATCCCATTAGAATAAGAAGCTTCAACGGGTCCTTGACCACACTCACGAATAAACGTGTGAGTTATAATTTTAAGAAAAACCTTTCGATGAAAACGCATAGCGCGGGACCCCGAAATGAGAGTGCCGAAATGACCAGTCTCGCTCAAAACTCACCCCGAAACACACCCGAGCCATTCGGGACCCCGAACAAATGTACCAACAAGTCCTAAATCGTCATACGAACTTAGACGAGCCCTCAAATAACATCAAACAACATCACAAACACAAATCACACTCCAAATTAAGCCTAATGAAAACTTGCAATTTCAAACGTCTACATTCAATGTCGAAACCTATCAAATTATGTCTGATTGACCTCAAATTTTGCACACAAGTCATAAATGACATAACATACCTATTCCAAATTTTCAGAATCGGAATCCGACCCCGATATCAAAAAGTTCACTCCCGGTCAAACTTCCCAAAAATCGTCCGAATTTCCAACTTTTGCCAATTAATGTCAGAATGACCTACAGACCTCCAAATCAATATCTAAACACGCTCCTAAGACCAACATCACCATACGGAACCATTCCCAGGCTCAGAATCCCAAACGGACATCGATCACATCAAAATCCACCCCAACCCAAACTTAAAAAATTCTTAAACCATCAAAATGCCAACCTTTCGTAATAGGCACCGAGATACTCCCGAGCTACCTGATTCTCAACCCGAACATACGCCCAGGTTCGAAATCTTCATGCGAACTTATTGGAACCTTCAAATCCTGATTTCGAGGTTGTTTACTCAAAAGTCACACATTAGTCAATTCTTCTAACTTAAAGCTTCCGAAATTAGAATTTTCTTTCTAAATCTACTCCGAACTTCTCGAAATTGCATTCTGACCACACGTATAAGTCATAATATTTGAAGGGAAGCTACTCAAGGTCTCAAACCATCGAACAACGCGCTAAAGCTCAAAATGACCGGTCGGGTCGTTATATTCTCTCCCACTTAAACATACGTCCGTCCTCGAACGTGCCAAGGGATGCTCTGGAGTTGTCCAAAATCACTGTTTAACACCTCGTGCACCTACTCGTGCCACCACAACCCATTTGAGCATATTAGCTCGAGCCAGACTGAAGATCTTTCCTGCTACCTCAGCTAACAAGCTTTAGAACCAAGTTCTAACATCCGGAGTTCTCCACGATACCAGATTCTAACACACGAACACCGTATCAGTCACCAGACACTGAACCCAACGTGACCATGCTCCTCCGCTGAAATCACCCATGCACCACATAACTCATTTGCCCAAGGTAATCTTCCCCAAGCACAACAACTGAAATTTCCCCTGATTCGAAGCCCGTAGTATACCTCATAACATATATAAGACCTGTTCCAACTCTCGCAATACTACCACGATGAAAGAGATGTGTAGAAACTCATAACCATCTGCCTAATCACCAATCATGGAGTCGCTCCTCCTCACAAGAACCATTACCTTTTTCTGAATTGAATAACAATATTTGCCCTTTAATATACCAATCCTAACTCTGATCGCATTGATCCAATGTCCAATAACCTCGTCTTGCTCAGTACAAGCCGCTCAGGCAATATGCCATCTCAGACACTGCCAAAAGTCTCATATGATGCCATCAATGTGACGACAGGCCACAACTCAAATATGATATATAAGGAAAAATGAACCCTGGGAAAGAACTACCCAGCATGTATAACTAATACGACAAACGAAAAGATGTTATGAACCTTTCTCAGAGAATGAGAAACAAAATGCACAAGAGTAGATATAGGGAACCGTACTCATCATCTCATTATTGCGGTGTGCAATGCGATCCATACGTGATACCGTTGCGGCATGCAACCCGATCTAAACAACATATCCATGGCGGCGTTCCACCCGGTCCACACATAACAATAAGTAAGGAAATACCCATCAAGCCATAATGCTAATACCTATGAAATACCTGAATATTGACCAGAAGCACGCCAAGTGCAAAAACACAACCCTGGGGAGACGGATAGCGTCATATGCTGCGAAACCCAAGCACAACTATGGTGCAATAAATGACCTGCATCTCGAGAGCCATCATGCTCTCACAACACCATGAACTTCATGGGATCTCAATACTTGTTTGAATAATCAAATCGTCTCATAACCCACATGGAACAATAGAGATTACATGGAATGGCTGATGACGGAAATAACATCCAAGGCTCGAAGATTCCTCCGTAAGCAATGCTATGTTGAAATGAACACATTCATATTTAGATCTACCCATGGACCTCAAGCCGATTTTGATTGTACCGTACTGGGCTAATAACCTTTCAAGGATCCACAATAACCTTTTCCCATCACACACAAGAACATCCGTCAATTTCGGAACAAACTTCCACAGTCTACGACCAAACGAATAGAGTACCCTTTGGGCGCCCTTTAGCGGTAGTACCATAACCTCCATACTCGATTTCAATCTTTAATCAATCTAGTGACTACATGTCACACTTAAACAATCTTCCCGTGGGATACGCCCCCATGACCTTCCGCAGCAGTTAGCAAAGTCTGCATATCCATACCACTGGCCATACTAGTGTTGTAAAGCAAATCGAGAATCTGCAAATCAATACACAAAGCCTCTTACAAATGACACTATTCTCAGGTGACGCTATAGAAATTCTAGCTTACTCCAAACATCTGAATTCTTCCTTGCTCATCCGAGCTCGTGACATTCTTGCTAACACCGAACCGCCACTTTGATCCTCAACTTCCAATTACCATGCCGCTCAATGCACCTAACATGCCACTACGCTAGAGTACAAGAATTTCATCATAGCTCCTGAACCACTAATAGAATAAACACTTTATCATATAGAAACCTTTCATTAAACTCATTTCAGGAGAACCATTGCAACACGTGACTGAATTCCCATAACCGTAGAAAATACAAACCTCAAGTTGTGGTCTAAACCACCATAACTCTTCCGGGATCCATCTAAACATAACAAGCCTTAATAATCGAATGCCTCCAAATAAATCAATTTATGGTGCCCGTCAAGCCTCGCACATACCAACACCAATCACTTGTATAACTTAACACGCTGAAGGAACTGATCATTGCCACCATCATGACGATTCAACCATTGCTAACCGAACCAACTTCTTCTAATTTACTCTGGACTTGCCTTAGAAATAATAATAGCTCCATTCAAAATATAACGTACTCAATCCGCACTCATTCCGAGTGACCCAATTCACGAGACCACATTGTCTCAAAACCCACGAACCATCTCATACCCTTCATGTGCGCACAATAGCATCTTCAACTGGTACACCCATTCTGATAATTCTGCTATGAATTCGGAATTATTTTCTCCCATTTCTCAAATGCTGCACTGCAGACCGATGATAACATAGAACACTCCAAGTCCCTTTCATAATCCACTACAAAAGCTTGATACTTAACCACACCACGAACTCAAAATCCTTAGGCACCGCACTTTGATTTTTGAACCTACTAGGACCGTTGTTGATAGTCACCCACTCTAACTTGGTCCCGAATATAATTAATTCCAAGGCTCTGCTAGCACATGAACACCCTCTCAAAGAAGCAATCGGATTTATTCCCTTCCTTGTACATCACATCCACATGAAGCATAAACTCTAAGTCTTCCCAAAACCTGAACATGAATCAATGAGGCCAAATATAGTACACATGTTACACCCGATATTTTCATATGCGAAAGTACGCCATAAGTAAATTTGATGAGATCTCGAAAATGAGATGTTACATCCCGCATTTTCGTATGTTTACGTTTCGTCGTAAGCTAATCGACATACGTTCGGGGATGAGTTTGTTTTGAGATTATAAGCATTACGCTATTTCAAACAAGTGATAAGTAAATTCGTGAAGGTGAGAGGGTAAGTGAATCGATGAAAACGAGTTTCGTTGAAGTTTGACAATTTGGGGAATAAAGTACGGTCCAAGCTATAATACCCCGTATTCATGGACTAGTGCCATACCCAGTACCACATGACCATGATAGAAAGATGTATAAGGTGTGTTGAAAATGAGTAGTATTATAAGTAATTTGAGATTATTATTAATTAAGATGATTGGTGGTCAATTGATGGGAATGGATAACAACCAATGTGGCAGCCCAACCTTCAAACTAATGACTCTTAAATGAAATTGAAAGGGGGCAAATTAAAGGCATGTGGTTAATCCACCACATGAAATGGACCCTGTTACACCCCATATTTTCGTACGTGAAAGTATTCCATAAATAAATTGATGAAAGTTCGGGAATGAGATTTGTTTTGGGATTATAAGCATTATGCTATTTCAAACAAGTGATGAGTAAATTCGGGAAGGTGAGAGGGTAAGCAAATCGAAGAAAATGCATTTCGTCACAATTTGACATTTTGGGACAAAATACGGCCCGAGCTAAAATACCTGGTATTTATGGACTAGTACCATAAAAGGTACCACATGGCCATGATAGTAAGGTGTATAAGGTGTGTTAAAAGTAAATAGTATTTTAAGTAATTTGAGATAATTCTTAATTGTATGGGTAATTGGTTGATTATTGGTTAATGAGAGATTAATTAGTTAAATAATAAATTAGGAATTAATTAAGATGTTGGATAAGGCTTAATAAACCCTCCCAAACGTGGCAGCCCAAGAATATTGATTTAAGTGACTCTTTAGTCGCATTGCTAGATGGCACACTTTGGGAAACATGTGGGCCCCACATAAAGACCAACCATTTATAGAAATTTCATCACCTCACGGTTGGAAAAAGCTAATCATTTCTAAGAAAAATCTCATCAACATTATGAATGAAGGCCATGCTATGGATGGAGCTCGATAGCTAACTGGAAATTTCATAACACAATATAGTGTGAGATTTTGCAAATTTAAGGAATACGGTGCAATCTTTCTCAAGAATATCATACTAATATTTCCCTACTTCGATTCCCGTTATGTGTTGTCGCAGTTGATGTGTGTTAGGGGGATTGTCAAGAGAATTGGCTCAGGTATGTTAAGGCTATCCCTTCTTTCCTTTTTGGCATGATCCAAATTATACAAACGAAACGAGCAAAATACGCAACTTTCATAAATAACTCTATTCATAGAAGTACTAGGGGTGTCTATATTCTTTATTTCCCATGTGAATTATTATTATTTATTCTGTTCATGGGTCTTAGAAAAATACGTATTTGATAAAGTTTATCCGAAAGGCATAATGGTCTTATGANCATAATGATCTTATGACATTCCGAAAGATTTTATTGACGTACTTCTTATGCATTGCATTCATTTATACATGTACATTGACCCATGACCAGATGGCGTTATATACGCGTATATATGTATATATATATATATATATATATATATATATGTGTGTGTGTGTGTGCATATGGGACATGGGAAAAGGTTACGATGTTATATACGCACCACCACCTGATCAGCTGGTATACATTGATGATTTACCCACAGTGGCCGAAATGATATAATGGGAGGCCCTCAGAGGCTTGATGATGTTATGAATGCATATGCATGGCATTATAATATTAAATGATTCACAGAGCTATTCAGATATACATGTTGAGTCTTTTACTCCATGTTTCTCTCATGTCTATTGTTTACTGATTTTCATTCCTTACATACTCGGTACATTATTTGAACTGACGTTCCTATGTATAAGTTTGTATTCCCTCATGCTTTACTTCGGTTCATTTACCTATGATAGAATGAAATGAAAGATACATTACGTTGGTACTCAGTTGAGTAAGGCACCAGGTGCCCGTCGCGGCCCATCGATTTGGGTCGCTATAAAAGTGGTATCAGAGCAGTTCTGTCCTAGAGAGTTTACAAGCCGTGTCTAGTAGAGTCTTGTTTATGGGTGTGTTGTGCACCACACTTATAACAAGAAAGCTACAGGGCATTTAGGACTGTCATTCTTTCATCTTACTCTTGATCGTGTGGTATAGCTTAGTTGTAAGAACTCAATTTCCTAAACTCTATCTTATTCATAATACGACGATGCCTACATCCATAAAGGCGGTTGATAAGAGATATAGCTGTGGAAGAGTTGAGTCAGAGGAACTTGATTTTGCATGATTCTTATGATGAGTATGTACAATCGGCCACACCTATCTTAGTTATGCCCTATTGGGGGTTAACACGTGTAGTTTAAGAAAAGGACAGGATATCAGGATTCGACTGGGTTAGAGTAACCCAAAAAGGTGAATGGATTGTTTGTGTTAGTTGACATTTTCGAAGGATATTACAAAGGTGCTAATAGATCTCCTTGTGAGACACTTAAATGGTGCACTCTAGAATATTACAATTAGATATGAATACGAGCATGAAAAAAAAAATCAGAAGATAGGCACCGAAATCCAGGAAGGGATAAATATTACCTGAGTTTGACTCGCGTCCCTAGTAGAGTGAGAACGTTAATCAACCTGAAGAGCCACTGGATGGAGCAAAGGGGAGGTAAAAGCAAAAGAATGTCTTATTCGAGTTTTCAGAATAAAGTGATAGACATAAATGTTAGCGGGAAATAAGAAGAGAGTTAATGAAGTATTATGAGTAAGATATAATACATGGATGACAACAATAGATCAAAAAAAGGGCAGTCTTATAAAGTGTATAGTCAATTGAAGGAAAAGACGAGAGGTGACAGGCCTTGAGACAGCAAAAGAGTATAGGCCATAATGTCATATCCTCATTTCAAGAAATAAGTTCGTGACTCATGATGCAGTTCTATTTGGGACTTATGGAAGAATTCGAGCAAAGAGGCTCTTGGAGTGTTGAATGGTTGATTGCGCCTTAGTTATGGTCTTTCTCTTAGTGGTATATTGTGCTATTCGTTTCTCCATGGTTACGGTCATGCACTTTGCATATTTGTTTTGGATATGCCCATGGTTATTGGTTTTGAGCATCGTGGTTCGAGGTACTCTATGTGAACCGGTGTTAGGATTAGGTCATGCATCGCGGCGAAGTTATGTTAGGATATGATCCTTTGTGTGTATTTTGTGTGTTTTGTCTCTCCATGGTGTGATGGCTTTATAGCATTGCACTTGTGGTTGTATCTGTTGAGATTGGAGGCGGTTCTCTCATTTGATTCTCTTTCCCCTTATTGGGTGCATTCGAGTTGTTGCCTATTGGTGCACGGATTACACGGTATGTGATTCGAGGTTGTGATGGTGTGGCTTATTGGCCAAGCAACTTGTACTGTAGGAGATGAGGTTATTATACTGGGGATGAGGGGTATTGGGTTGATTAAGGTATGTTTGGGTGAGTAGTGCTGATCGTCAGCGTAAAACTTAGACATGGCCTTTGGCGGGCGAGAGAGCTCCACAACTTATTGATATGATGAGTGGTGATGGGTACCTACATGTTTTTATCATCATTAGTAGTGCACGAAGGTTCAAAATGAGGTTTTATTTGATATGAGGTTTGTTACCAGTACTAGAATTGTTAGTGAGAAACTATTATGGTCGGAAGTTATTGCTAGGAGAATATGAGTCATGCGGTATATCATGTGATTAGATCTAGGGTTGTAGTTATGGCTTGATATAGCCAGATCAGGCTTATGCAGTGTATAGATGTGAGAATCAGGTTTTGTATTGGATTTCGGATATTAAAGATTGGATTCTAAGGTTCATTGGCTAAGGTTGAGGTACGGATCTTCAGTTAGGTTGTGTTGTCAAGATAATATGGATTGGGGTGACGTGGGATCACCTATGATTCTGTGTATGGTGATTTTATATAGTGATTTGATGGTTGTGTTACGAATCTTGACACGTTCGAGGACCAACATATGTTTAAGTGGGGGAGAATGTAACGACCCGACCAATCGTTTTGAGAATTTGCATGCAGTTTGGCAGCTTGCGTTCATGAGTAGCTTTATATGATGTGTTATTACTTGCGTGTATGGTCAGTTTTAGTTTTTTCCAGTCATTAGGAGTCAATTTGGAAGAATGATTCTTAACTACGAAGCTTTAA
The DNA here is from genome assembly GCA_000715115.1 of Nicotiana otophora. Lineage (NCBI taxonomy): Eukaryota > Viridiplantae > Streptophyta > Magnoliopsida > Solanales > Solanaceae > Nicotiana > Nicotiana otophora. The sequence goes on along the minus strand of AWOL01S0042619.1, from coordinate 65,551 downwards.
GTTGGAAGCGTTGACCAACTTTGACTTTTGTATAATTGACCTCGAATTGGAGGTTTGATGGTTGGTAGGTCCGGATGGTGATTTTGGACATGGGGGAGTATGCCCGTATTTGCATTTGGATGTTTTTAGAAGATTTCGACACTATTTGGCAAAAGTTGGCAATTTGAATGTTTGGAAAGTTCATAGGTGTGACCGGAAGCTGACTTTGATGTTATAAGGTGCAGATTGTTGTTTCGGAAGTTGGGACATGTTCCTTTAGTCATTTGGGACTTTTATGAAAAATTTGGGTTCATTTCGTATTGATTAGGCTTAAATCGGACGCTTGGTTCGAAGTTTGAATTTTGTGAACTTAAGAGATTGATCTTGATAGACGATTCGTGGTTTTGACATTATTTTGTGTGATTTGAGGCCTCGAGTAGGTCCATGTTATGTTTTGGAACTTGCTGGTATATTCGGAAAGGGTCCTAACGGGCTTGCGTGAGTTTCAGGTTGGTTTTGGACCATTTCAGAGGATGATTGCATTGCTGGTTTTTGCTATTTTCTGATGCCCCATTTGTTCTTCGCGATTGCGAAGATGAAGTCGCGATAGCATAGTGTTAGAGGTTGGGATTCTTCGCATTCGTGATGTAGGGATCGCATTCGCGATGGTTGAGGCCTTAAGCCTTCGCATTCATGTTCGCGTAGAGTTGAGCTGGGCTGGGTAGTCTTGATGGATTCTTCTTCGCATTTGCGATGCATTGTCGGCGTTCACGGTGGTCTAGCTGTGTAATCATTGCATTCGCGAGGGTGGTGCCACAAACGCATAGTGTAAACAGCATTGTGAGTTTGTGCTTCGCGAACGCGAGGCTTCTTCCTCGTTTGCAGAGGGTATCCCTGGAGCAGTGTATAAAGTACTCTATTTCGAAGGTTTTGGTAATTTTACCATATTTTGAGTTATGAAGCTTGGATTTGGGTAATTTTGGAGGCGATTTTCACCACATGGATTGGGGTAAGTATTCTTTTCTCGATTTTGATGACATTCCATATTCTATCCTTGATTTTGGTATTTGAATGATGATTCTAAAAGAGAAATTGGGGGTTTTGTCTAAACTTTGCTAAAGTGAATTATTGGGTTTTGAACATCGATCGGAGTCGGATTAAGTGAAATTAGTATGGTTGAACTCGTATCTAATGAGTTATCGGAATTTGTGAGTTTTGTCAGGTTTCGAGGTGCGGGTCCAGGTTTACTTTTTGGTTGACTTTGAGTAATTGATTAAAGATTCAACCTTTATAGTTTGGGTTTGTTTCCTTTGGCATTATTTGATATTTTTGAGTTGCTTTTGACTAGTTTCGAGCCATTCGGTAGTTGATTCGCACGGGATGGCATTTTTAGAGTATGAGTTGGCTTGCTGGGTATTGGATTTGGCTTGCTTGAGGTAAGTAACGTATTTAAACATGGAATTGAGGGTAAATATCCCTGAGAACTATGATATTTGAGATGGGTTGGGGGAGATGCACGTGCTAGGTGACGGGCGCAGGTGCGTGCACCGAGGTATTCATGTTCCAAGTAGTTCTTAGGCTATTATATGCCTTGTTTTGCTATCATGCTCCTTTGATATCATGTTTTCTTCATCTATGTGACTACATGTGATATTATTCATGTTAGAAATCATGCCTAGGCTACCTGCTCAATTGTTTGAGACATGATAAGGCTATTTGCGCCATGTTGAGCTATTTGCCTTAGCTGTAGTCACACTGTACAGTCTTGGTAGTTACATCCGTATGTTATATCTCTGTCTCTGTGCACTTTTGATATGCTGTCTCATATGTTATTGGTGTCCTTGTACGTGATATTTTATGTTATATAGTTGGATTGTGTTTCTGTGAGATGTCTGCATATTGAGACTTGAGCATATTGATGACTGATGTGGGCTATAGAGCCGTATTGATATGGATATGTGGATCGGGTTGCACGCCGAAATAGTTTTATCGATATTGAGGTGATGTGTATTCTAGGCCCCATGTTGGGATAAGCTGTACTGGTATTGTTACACCCCATGTTTTCGTACGTGAAAGTGCGCCATGAATAAATTAATAGAAGCTCGAAAATGAGATGTTACATCCCGCATTTTCATATGATAAAGGTTCGTCGTAAGTTAATCGACGTAAGTTCGGGAATGAGATTATTGTAAGATTATAAGTATTATGCTATTTCAAATAAGTGATGAGTAAATTCGTGAAGGTGAGAGGATAAGTAAATCGAAAAAAATGAATTTCGTCGAAGTTTGAAATTTTGGGATAAAATACGGCTCGAGCTAAAATACCCAGTATTTATGGACGAGTGCCATACAAGATACCACATGACCATGATAGTGAGGTGTACAAGGTGTGCTAAAAATGAGCAATATTTAAGTAATTTGAGATAATTCTTAATTGTGTGGGTAATTGGTTAATTACCGGATAANGTACCATACAAGGTACCACATGACCATGATAGTGAAGTATACAAGGTGTACTAAAAATGAGCAATAATTTAAGTAATTTGAGATAATTCTTAATTGTGTGGGTAATTGGTTAATTACCGGATAACGGAATATTACCTAACTAAATTAATAAGTTAGGTGGATAAAGACTAAAATCTTCCCCCACGCCACGTGGCAGCAATCCACTCTAAATATATGACTCTTATGTCATATGGATCATGTGGCAAGAATGAGGATATGTGGTTAAGCCACCACATAAGGCGGGGCCCACATCAATGTTAACAAAAGACATCTATCACAAAGAGAGATCATATGTAACGTAAGCTTTCCATGAGAATGTTCAGCAAGATTCTCATAAGTATCTTCAACAATAGTTCAAAGACAAATTTCATCTTGGCAGCGTGATATGTTTTTGAAATTCAAAGGAAAGATTCAGGAACTTATTCAAAATATTGGCAACGTGATTTTGCTACAAAAATCATACGAGACTAAGTAATGTTATAGCAACGGAATTTCGCGATTCTAAGGGAGTACGGTGCAACCTTTCTCAAGAATATCATATGGATTTTTTCCTACTTCAATCCGCTGTTACGTGAGTTGTCGCAAAAGACGTGTGTTGGAAGGATTGTCAAGAGAATCGGTTCAGGTATGTTAAGGCTATCCCTTCTTTCTTTTGGCATGATCTATACGACACGAACGAAATGAGCAAATGCACAACTTTCATAAATGACTCTATTCATAGAAATATTAGAGGTTTCAATATTCTTGATTCCCCACGTAAATTATTATTATATCTTCTGTTCATGGGTCTTAGAAAAATACGTATTTGATAAAGTTTATCCGACAAGCATATTATTTTTATGATATTCCAAGAAATATTATTAACGTATTTCTTATGCATTTCATGCATTTATACATGTATATTGACTCATGACCAGATGGCATTATATACGTATATATATATATATATATATATATATATATATATGGGATATGGGAAAAGGTTACGGCGTTATATACTCACCACCACTTGATCAACTGGTATACGTTGATGAATTACCCACAGTGGCCGAAATGATATGATGGGATGCCCTCAAAGGCTTGATGATGTTATGAACGCATATACCTATGCATGGTATGACATTTATATGCATATGCATGACATTATAAAAATGAAATGATTCACAGAGCTATGCAAACGTACATGTCAAGTTTTTTACTCCATGTATCTCTCATATCTATTATTTACTGGTTTTCATTCCTTACATACTCGATACATTATTTCTACCGACGCCCTTTTTGCCTGGGGATGCTGCGTTTCATGCCCGCAGGTCTCGATAGAAAGGTCGAGAGTCCTCCAAGTAGGCGATCAGCTCAGCGAAAGATGTCGGTGCACTCCATTTGCTCCGGAGTTTCTTGTTTGGTCAGTATGATTTAGATGTGTATTGTTTTGTATGGAGGGGCTCTGTCCCAACCTTTATGACAATTATATATTCTTAGAGGCTTGTAGACAGATGTCATGTATATGAAAGATTGTACGGCCTTGTCGGTCTATGGTTTGAGTTTATTAATGATCATGTTGGCCTATTAGGCCCGTATGTCACGTGTATATGATGATGTAATAAGAAAGATATGTTACGTTGTTACTCGGTTGAGTAAGGCACCGGGTTCCCATCGCGGCCAATCGGATTGGGTCGTGACAAAAGTGGTATCAAAGCAGTTCTGTCATAGGGAGTTTACAAGCCCTGTCTAGTAGAGTCTTGTTTATGGGTGTGTTGTGCACCACACTTATAAGCAGGAGGCTATAGGGCACTTAGGACTGTCACTCTTTCTTCGTACTCTAGATCGTGTGGTAGAGCTCAGTTGTAAAAAACTCAATTTCCTAAACTCTATCTTATTCATAATACGACGGTGCCTACATCCAGAAAGACGGTTGGTAAGAGATATAGATGTGGAAGAGTTGAGTCAGAGGAACTCAATTTTTGCATCATGCTTATGATAAGTAAATGTAGGGTCTCTAGCATATCATGTACACACTAAGACATGTGAGCTTCTGGAAAGGGAGCCCTAAGGCATGAATATCTATCCACCCATATGGTAAAAAGCAACGAGAGATTCAGAAGGTAGATACAAGCTTCAACAAGTAAAAGGAGCAAGGTGAGAAGGGTATGAGGTACCAAGTTAATGAAGATTATAGGTATTTATAATTCAGGCAGAGGAATATAAGCATTATGAGTTACCTTTAACAGTGACGGAGATATATAAAATTGATCACAACCATTTTAGTTATTCCCTATGGGGGCTGACAATTATATTTTAAGAGAAGGACGGGATATCAGAATCCGACTGGGGTTAGAGTAACTCAAAATGGTGAATGGATTGTTTGTGTTAGTTGACAATTCCGAAGGGTATTGCAAATGTGGTAATAGATCTCCTTGTGAGACACCCAGATGGTGCACTCTAAAATAGTACAGCTAGATATGAGTACTACAAATATAGGCACTGGAAGCCTTGAAGGGATAAACATTACCTTAGTGTGGCTCTCGTCCCTAGTAGAATGGGAATGTTAGGCAACCCGAAGAGCCAGGGGGTGGAGCAAGGGGAGCTAAAAGCAAAGAATGTCTTGTTGAAGTTTTCTGAATAAAGTAATAGACATAAATATTAGCGGGAAATAAGAAGAGAGTTAATGAAGTAATATGAGTAAGATCTGATACACGGACGACAACGGTAGATCAAAAAGATAACAGTATTACAGAGTCTATACTCAAGTAAAGGAAAATACGAGAGGTGACATTCCTTGAGACAACAAAAGAGTATAAGCCATAAAGTCATATCCTCATTTCGAGAAATAAGTTTTTGACTCCAACGCGACTACCAAAAAGAAATGTTAGACCCCAGAGTAATAAAAATAAAATCAGCATGGACTGATGAACAAGATAAACTAAACATGAACTAGAGACTGAGTAATAGTGGACATCATGAGAGTTTCACAGATTGCGTCACGATGATAATAGAATGGACGACAGAAGAATACCCTTTAAAGGTCATTTAAGGAGACGCTTCCCTAAAGAAAGCAATGTGAGCAAAGTTAAGCTTAATGGACTGTATATGCCAGTTGCACTAAGTGTCACCATCGCGAGTAAGGAATTTTGTTATCCTTGGTATAGAAGGATTACCGCAAGGTGCGTAAGGGTCATCGATGATGTTAAAGGACTCCAAAGATGAAGAGGTAAAATATCTACAGGTAGGTCGTCATAGCTCCAACTCTTAGTACTCCCCTAAATGGGGGAATATGGAGTGATGTGGTATTAAGTCAGAATTAAGTTGTTCTAGTAACTATGGATTAATAAAGGAATAATGTGATAAGAATGAGAAAGGGATAAGATTGTCCTTATTCAAATCCTACAGATATGCTATGATTCCAGAACAGTATGCAAACACGACATCAAGGAGAGGAGGTAAGGGTTCCTGCCTGAGATGTTATTGATAGATAAGGAGCCAGTGCGGGACGTAAGTTAAGATAAAGGAAATGACCCATGAAAGATTACGCAAAATATTGATATGAGAATGAACCAATGAGTAGTTAGTAGTTGATTCAGGAAAAGCCTAGTATGGCTGGACAAGAGGATACAGACTAATCAACAGATCGCGCAAGATAAACATAGTGAACCCCAACATGGGTATATTTAGTCTTGCAGATATGACATTGTAATACTTGAGAAATATTCAGATAGGAGTCGCGGTAGTTAAAGGTACCGTATGAATGTTATGGTAATAAAAGATAGTCTCACTAGGAAGAAAGTCAAAACTTCTGTCCAGGAGCAACCCTACAAGCCCAAAGGTGGGGAGGTAAATAACTACGGACTATTATAGGCAATGAAGGACATCAAAAGGTCCATCGAGTATACGATGTAATAAGCTCGTAGCTTTACAAGAGTCAGCGGGTCCTCCCTAAGTATGACAAAGAAAGACTAGCTGAGGAAATAAAGAAGAAGGCTTCAACCTAAGCACATTGACTAAAAGAGGAAATGGTCTTGTAACAACAGACTCACAACAACATTGTATGCACTCCATAAGAAAGTAGCACCTAGCGTGGCTAATGAGCAGGAAATGAAACCAAAAGTAATATTCAATATCATATGAGTTGCACAAATATTTCGGCATGCGTGGGAACAAAGATAAGCTAAGCATGCACGCAACAAGGAGGCAGAACTACTAGGAAAAGTAATAGCTTAGGTTTAAAGGAAGCTCGTAGGAAACTAAAGAGTTACATTAACCAAGTAAATCAGGAGTCTGACTATTAGACCTAGACAATTATAGCAATCGTGATTGAGAACATTGCAGGATCACTCTTAATATCAGAGGTACAAGAGAGAAAGTACAACAACCATATTCTATAACGACCCTACGATAAAGCCAGTTGGAAAAGTACCAGCCTCATAAGAAGTCAGTACGAAGCTCCCACCAGATAGTGTATGCACCAGAGGTGCAAGTATTATAATAGAGCATTGAGTTATGGACGTGAATTATACTTATGTGGAAGGGAGTCATGAAAGAGATAGAAGGTACGATGCAAGATTTTAAGGTAGTAAGGTAAAGGTGATAAACGTATGAAATACTCAAATGCAGAAGGTTGTGTATAGTCCATACTTCAGATAGAAGGCTAGAAGCTTTAGGATTCAGTATGAGAATGATAAGTGCATCAGTCAACATTTGAGGACGAATGTTCCAAAGGGGGGAGTGATGTTATACCCCATATTTTCGTACGTGAAAGTGTGCTATGAATAAATTAATGGAAGCTCGAAAATGAGATGTTACATCTCGCATTTTTGTACTATAAAGTTTCGTCGTAAGTTAATCAACGTAAGTTCGGGAATGAGATTATTGTAAGATTATAAGTATTATGCTATTTTAAATAAGTGATGATTAAATTCGTGAAGGTGAGAGGATAAGCAAATCCAAGAAAATGAATTTCATCGAAGTTTGACATTTTGGGATAAAATACGGCCCGAGCTAAAATACTCGGTATTTATGAACTAGTGCCATACAAGGTACCACATGACCATGATAGTGAGGTGTACAAGGTGTGCTAAAAATGAGCAATATTTTAAGTAATTTGAGATAATTATTAAATGTGTGGGGAATTGATTAATTACCGGGTAACAGAATATTACCTAAATAAATTAATAAGTTAGGTGGATAAAGACTAAAATCTTCCCCCACCCCACGAGGCAGCAAGCCACTCTAAATATATGACTCTTAAGTCATATGGATCATGTGGCAAGATTCAGGATATGTGGTTAAGGCACCACATAAGGTAGGGCCCACATCAATGTTTACAAAAGACATCTCTCACAAAGAGAGATCATATGTAACGTAAGATTTCCATGAGAATTTTCAGCAAGATTCTCATAAGTATCTTTAACAATAGGTCAAAGACAAATTTCATCTTGGCAGCGTAATATGTTCTTGCAATTCAAAGGAAAGATTCAGGAACTTATTCAAAATATTGGCAACGTGATTTTGCTACAAAAATCATACGAGACTACGTAATGTTATAGCAACGGAATTTCATGATTCTAAGAGAGTACGGTGCAACCTTTCCCAAGAATATCATATGAATTTTTCCCTACTTTGATCCGTCGTTACGTGAGTTGTCGCAAAAGACGTGTGTTGGAAGAATTGTCAAGAGAATCGGTTCAGGTATGTTAAGGCTATCCCTTCTTTCTTTTGGCATGATCTATACGACACGAACAAAATGAGTAAATGCACAACTTCCATAAATGACTCTATTCATAGAAATATTAGGGGTTTCTATATTCTTGATTCCCCACATAAATTATTATTAGATCTTCTGTTCATGGGTCTCAGAAAAATACGTATTTGATAAAATTTATCCGACAAGCATATTATTTTTATGATATTCCGAGAAATCTTATTAACGTATTTCTTATGCATTTCATGAATTTATACATGTACATTGACTCATGACCAGATGGCATTATATACGCGTATATATGTATATATATATATATATATATATATATATATGTATATGGGATATGGAAAAAGTTTACGGCGTTATATACGCACCACCACCTGATCAGCTGGTATACGTTGATGAATTGCCCACAGGGGATGAAATGATATGATGGGATGCCCTCAGAGGCTTGATGATGTTATGAACGTATATACCTATGCATGGTATGACACTTATACACATATGCATGACATTATAAAAATGAAATAATTCACAGAGCTATGCAGACGTACATGTCGAGTCTTTTAATCCATGGATCTCTTATGTCTATTATTTACTGTTTTTCATTCCTTACGTACTCGGTACATTATTTGTACTGACGTCCCTTTTGCCTGGGGACACTGCATTTCATGCCCACATGTCTCGATAGATAGGTCGAGATTCCTCCAAGTAGGCGATCGGCTTAGCGAAAGATGTCGATGCACTCCATTTGCTCCGAAGTTGCTTGTTTGGTCAGTATGATTTCGATGTGTATTTTTCGGTATGGCAGGGCTCTGTCCCAACATTTATGACAATTATATATTCTTAAAGGCTTGTAGACAGATGTCATGTATATGAAAGATTTTACGGCCTTGTTGGCCTATGTTTTCATTTTATTAATGATCATGTTGGCCTATTAGGCTCGTATGTCACGTGTATATGATGATGTAATAAGAAAGATACGTTACGTTGGTACTCGATTGAGTAAGGCACCTGGTGCCCGTCGCGTCCCATCGGTTTGGGTCATGAAAGGTATGAGGCTACGCATGCACTAGGCTCCACTATTTGGGCTAATTGATTATGACTAGCACTTGGGTAGGATCCGCCTCTTTGGAGTCTGACATGCCAGCAGTGGGCGCAGGCACAGTGTTATATACACATGCTCGATGATGGGCAGTTATGTTAGGCACTCGTATAGTGCTAAGTGTTATTGTTTTAATGGATCCACGCTGATATTGTTGATTTGACATGTATATATTGTGTGTGATGAAGTTGGCATTTGATCCAGGAACCTAGAGTGTGCTAAGATTGTGTGTATTTAATGATTTCACTGTGAAACAGATTTTTTGACATGTATATTTGACATGTAGTCATAGAGATATACCTTTCTCATGATAAACAGTGATATGACATTGATTACCTGACACGTACATTTGACATATAGGCATAGAGAAGTACACTTCTCATGCTAAACAGTAACATGACATTTCATTATTTGACATGTATATTTGACATGTAGACAAAGAGATATACCTTCCTTATTCTAGACAGTGATATGACATTTGATTACTTGACATGTATATTTGCCATGCAGGCATAGAGATGTACTTTTCGCATGCTAACTGGTAAACGAAAAGGCTTATTTGTTGATGAAAGAGTGGAAGAATCACAGTTCTTTTATAACTCAATATTTTGAGACTTCTGTGTAAGATTTGGACTTTAATTGTTTCACATGAAAAGCATGTATAATTTCTGGTATACGTGAACGAGCTGAGCATTTCATCTCTTGAGTTATATACCCTTATTGTCTTCACTATACTATTACGAATTGTTATTGGCTATTAGTGTTGGACACTGGCCTTCTTCCGAGCTCATCACTGCTTTCAACCTGAGGTTAGCTTGTTACTTATTGAGTACATGGGGTCATTGTACTCATATTACACTTCTGCACCTTGTGTGCTAATCTTGGTGCTGATATTGCTAGACATGGATGGAGCTGGCATTGAAGATGTACCAGTTGTCTGGACATGGCTACCACTTGTTCTTGGTAGTTCTAGATTTGAGTTCTGTTTATGTATATTCAAACAGATGATGTAGCTATTTTTCATACTGGCTTTGCAAATTTAAAGTCTTAGGAGCTCATGACTTGTACTGCCAATCCGTGGGAGTTTGTATAAGATTCATTTATTTTACTCATTCACTCTTACTATTCTCATTTGAGTTGTGTTGAATGTTACTTAGCTTACCTAGCGGGTTAGGTTAGGGGTCATCACGACTAGATAGATTTTGGGTCATGACAAAAATGATCTTAATATATTTCATTAACCCTAATGAATACAATCGAATCTCTGTATGCACTAATACTAAAACATTTAGGAAGCCTTGCAGACTGCTCATAAAGGAACAAACCAAGTCAAACTGTCCAAGATTGACATGCTCACAAGGGAATATAAACTTTTCAAAATGAAGAAGGGGGAAACCATCCAACAGTTGCATATTACGTTGACAATGATCACTAATAAGTTAATATCGTTTGGAGAAATCATCTCTATGAATAAGATCGTAAGCAAGATTCTAAGTGTAGTGATAGCCTCTTGGTAAAGTTAGGTCAACATAATCACTTAAGCTAGGGATCTTGAGATAATAAACATTGACGATTTTATTAGAAACTTGAAGACTTATGAGCTAAAGAAGTATCAAGATCACTAGATGGCAGAGCTTTGCAAAGATAAGAACCTAGTTCTCTAGGCCATTGAAAAGATTGAAATTGACATTGATGACATGGCACTACTAACACAGGTTCTAAAAGATGATTAGAAAAATTACATTCTACAATAAGGAGAGCACCTCCAAAACTAAGGCTCCAAAAAACGTAATATTGATGAGTGCTATATGTGTGGAAGTCGCAATTACTTTAACGGAAATTACCCAATATTAGAGACTAAGTGGAAATAAAATAATCCTATTAAAGTAAAAGAGCAAAAGTATAATCGGGTTCCTGGAAGCAAGATGACAAAAAAAAGCAAATAAGATTGTGAAAGGAGCTGATTGCAATTAAAAATACCTCTAGTCATGGATCCGATGATAATGTGATGACGAAGATCGGTCCTTGATGTCCAAGGATAAACCTGAACCAGATAATGAAGACGTTCTTACCTTGATGGAAAATTCTGATTTAGATGCGGAAGATGACCAAACTAAGATAAATGTTTATGATATTTAAGAAAAGATTCAAACTTACTATAAAAAGAAACCGGGTTCATTGTCTTATGTCTTAATTGATGCCTATCATAGTTTATGTGCCGAAAAGGAACAACTCGTTATAAGTTTTATAACATAGGCTTAGAAGTAAGTAAGGAAAACCTGAAAAGCACTATTAAATATCTAAAGGACCATATTCTCACTCTATATAATGAAAAGTGAGTTTTAGAGGGTAAAAGTAAAAAGCTTCTTGATACTCTTGCTAAGGGAAAAAGTCATACTAGCGAGATTTAGAAAATCCTAGAGAGTAAATTGAAAAAGGTTAAAAGTAATTTCTATGCTGAATGTGAGAAAAATATGGTGCTTCAAGAGAATTTGCATAAGACTATGTATGAATAACAACATACTCTATGATGGACGAGGTTTTCATAGATACTAACTGCCTTACATGAAAGCTGCAATAGAAATGATAAAGGACTAGGACATAAAAAGGTCAAGACTCCATAGAACTCCAAAAATAATTATGTCTCTATTCCTGAAAATTGCTTATGCGCAAAATGTGGTAATAATGAGCACTTCAAAGATTCATGCACGACTAAGTTCAAACCAATTCAGAAAAATATTGATTGTGTTGAAAAAAGGAAAATTATATAATCTAATTGTTCCTTGAAAAGTACAAGACTTTCAGGATGGGCAAAAAAGAATTTGATTCATATTTTTACTCAAAGAAAGGGACTCAAGCTAGTTTGGATTCCTAATTCTAACCCTTAAATTATTTGCAAGCTAAGGTTGAGGGGAAGCATGAATATGTGTTACATGGCAATGCTTACTCTCAACATATGACAGAAAAAAATCACTGATAGCCTATCGAGGTTGGGGTATGGGATTTTGTAATGGTAAGAAAGAAGATATCATTGGTATAGGTAAGGTGTAAATCCAACTCCCATGCAATAGAATATGTATATTATGTTAAAGGTCTGAAATACAATGTGATGAGTACTCAAATGTGTGATAGAGGGAACTAGGTTTTATTCACTTTTGGAGTATGTATTGTTGGTAATCTAAATCCTTGAAACCTGGTTCTTAGAGGAAAAAGGCACAAAAATATATACAAAGCTAAAATTATGTCCTCTCTTGAAAATAAACTACCATGTCTTAGTGCATTCAATAAAGATTTATTGATGTGGCACAAAAAGCTAGGACATGTAAGTTTTTCACTACTGAACAAGTTGATATTAAAGAACCGGATTATTAGTTTGTCCAAATACAGGTTCACGGAAGACAAAGTTTGTGATACTTTTGCAAAAGGTAAATATGTCAAGTCCTCCTTCAAATCAAAGAAAGTGGTAAACTTCTCATGTCCCTTGGAACTACTACACATAGATTTATATGGTCCAATGAGAGTTCAAAGTAGAGGTGAAAAGATGTTATTTGATTGTTGCTAACTATTCTAAGTTTACATAGACTTTATTTCTTGCTACTAAAGAGAAGATATTTGATCTGTTTGTTGCATTTGTGAAGAAACTGCAAAGAAAAATGGATAGCCAAGTAGCTAGTATGAGATCTGATGTCACGCCTCGAAATTCCAACTTTAGAGCCGTGATGCTGCCTAGCATCCGCCTGATAGGCAAGCCAACATTAACTAAAGAATTAACCAGTTTAACAATTTTAAAGCATAATATTAATAATTAAAGACTGAAATACGCTGAAGTACATAAAATAAATTCGTAATTAACGTCGTCTAAGTTAATCCCAGAAATCTAGAGTCACAAGTACATGAGCTACTAGAATGCTACAACTATAGTCCGAAATGAAATACAACTGTTGAAATCAAGATAAAGAGTAAAACAAGATAGGACAGGGACATTACAAACTACAAACACTGTGCAGATCCAGCTCAAGTCTCCTAGATAGATCTAATCCAAGAAATCTCCTCTACGCACCGCTAGGACTAACACCGGGATATGCACAAGAAGTGCGGAAGTGTAGTATACTCTGTATGTACCGAGCGTAACCTCAACAATGTAGTGACGAATCTATGACACGATACTCACTATAAACCTGTATGAATAATAAATAGAAGACCAATAGAAATATAGAGAAATTGGATAAACTCATAACGACGAGACCAGAAGGTCAACTAACAGAGGGCTCTGGAATAACATCATCTCACAACTTCATATCACAGCATAGATAATATAACACCACAACTACAAATAGTTACAATACATCATTCCCCGTTGTAGTGTGAAAACCGATCCTATTACCAAAACAACATATGTTGCGGCGAGCAACCCGATTCCAATATTATTTCATTTTTATTCTATTGCGGCGCGCAACCCATTCTCAATATCATCTCATTTTAACTATGTTGCTGCACGCAACCCATTTTCAATATCATTCTGTAACGAGCCGGCCGCTCGTTTTGAGTGCGTTCCCCTATTTATTGCCTCTTCTATATTCTTTTGTATTTATGTGACTTGTCAGGGTGGTTGGCTTTGTTTTCAGTGAGTTTCAAAGTGAATTGGGACACTTACTCCCAAAGTTGGAAGCTTGAGTTGAAAGAGTTGATCGGAGTTTGACTTTTGTATAGACGACTCTGGAATAGAGTTTTGATAGTTACGATAGCTTCGTATGGTGATTTTGAACTTGGGCGTAAGTCCGGATGGTGATTCAGAAGTCTGTAGGTTTTTTATGCTTTTTGGCGCAAGTTGGAAAGTTAAAAGTTTGGAAGGTTGATAGGTTTGATCGAGGGTTGACTTTAATCATATTGGGCTCGAATTATGATTCCATGAGTTGGTATAGGTCCGTTGTGTCATTTGGGACTTACATGAAAAGTTTTAACTCATTCAGAGTTGGTTTGATATGATCCGACATTAGTTTTAGAAGTAAAATGTTCATTGGTTCAATAGGCTCGAATTGGGATGCGATTCATAGATTTGATATTGTTTGATGTGATTTAAGGCCTTGAGTAGGTTTGTATTATATTTTAGGATTTGATGGTATTTTTGAAAGGGTCTCGGGGGCCCTTCAAGACCCTGGGTGTGATTCGGATTGAATCTGGATTCAATTTGGAGACTTGGAGGATTTTGATGGCTGCTGAGAACTGGTGCAATCACGCCTGCGATGGTATGGTCATAGGTGAGGCGTTGCAGAAATGGCCCATTGGCCGCAGATGTGAGATGGGGGTGGGTGAGCTGGCACCACATATGCTGATAGGTGTGAGCAGGTGCGTGACCGCAGAAGCGGTCGTTTCTACGCAGATGCGGATTTGGATTGTTGGCAAGAGACCGCATGTGCGGTCGCTTTTCCGAAGATGCGCATAAGGTTTCGCAGAAGAATAATTTCCAGAGTTAATAAGGGGCTGCATCTATGATGATTATTCCGCAGATGCAGAGCCACAAAAGCGGCTAATGGACCGCAGATACAGAAATCGCTAGGCTAAAATAGGCTAGTTCGAGGGTTTTATTTCTTTTTCCACTTTCTGAGTTAGAGAGCTCGATTTTGGGAGATTTTGTAGGTGATCGTCAAGGTGTAGATCTAGGTAAGCATTTTGGACTCGAATTTGTTCATTTTTAATGATTCCATCCTTGTTTTTATTATTTAATTAGGGATTTAAGTTGGAAAAATTGAGAATTTTTGTAAAACCTTTCCTAAACTATAAATTTAGGATTTAAAGGTCGATTTGATGTCCAAATTGGATAATTTTATTATGATTGGACTCGTATAGGAATAGGAGTTCGGAATTTATAAGTTTGGTCGGGTTCCGAGATACGAGCCTTGGGTTGACTTTTTGAGTTGACTCTTTTGATTTTCTTTAAAGATTGAAAGGTTATTATCTAAAATTGCTTCTTATGGCTTGTATTTATGGTATTAAGTTATTTTGGCTAGATTCGAGCTATCCGGAGTTGGATTTACGCGGGAAAGACTTATTAGGGGATTGATTTAGCTTGTTTGAGGTAAGTATCTAGCCTAACTTTGTGTGGGGGAAATTACCCCTTAGGATGTGTGTTGATTGAGTTATTTGAATTATGTGGAAGATGTATACATGAGGTGACGAGTGTGTACACGAGCTTATATGTGATATTTTGACTGGTTTAGACGCTTAGGCTCTATCATGAATTTAATTGGAAATTGTCTTATCATGTTATATCTCCGTTGTTAAATTGCTCTTACATCCTTTACTTAATGTTGTTATCATATGTCCTATCTTTTATTGTCAAACATGATCTTATATTCCTTAATTGACATTGTTACCTCACTTATTGTCAGGTGCCTCTTAATTTGTTGAGTAATTCTTATTTGAAGCGGTTATATCATGATGTCTCTTCGTGTTGAATTAGCCTCATGAATTTAGACGTAATTGCTATTTCATACTATCTCTTTTGTTATTAAGCTTATGTTATAAAATTGAATTTGAATTAGTCTTTTCGTGTGTAAACCTTTATTTTGAGTTATTAAAGTTGAAGTTATGAAAGTTATTATCACATTGAGGTTGAAGTTGTTGATTACTAAGATATCTCTCATTGTTGAGTAATTCTCATTCATTTTATTATTATTGAGATTCTTGTATATATTGTAGTTGAGACGTGGGCTATATGTTGTGGTAGTATTGGTATTGTTGATTTTTGGCAAGTGTTGTGATATATGGGCACGTGTTGTACGAGTTGATTTTTGTGTTGTGCTATTGATACGCATGCGGTGGTATAAGAATAAGGGTTGATATGCATGCAGTGGGATAAGGTGGGATTTATACGCGTGTTGCTAGTAAGGGAATTACTTGAAGCCACACGGTGATATAAGGGGGCTAAAATGCGTGTAGCTATTTCGGGAAAAATATTTTCAAAATAAATGCAAGTCTCACGTTATGAGGTGTGGTGCCTCGGTTTTGATTCTTGTTGTACACTATGTAAAAAAGGCTTGTTGGTTGAATAGTTCTTGTTATTTTCTTCATTGTCTTACTTGCATTTGTCTGTTTATATTTACTTGTTGTTATCATCATGTGTTCACTTTTTTGTTGCTTTTACCGCCTTAAATTCATTTGTTAGCTTACACTATTGTTCTACTTTATTGTCATTAATTTCCTTGCTTTCCTTTATTAGACTATACCATACTTTGTTCATTTTTATTATCCTAGTAAGTATTTTGACCTGGCCTCGTTACTACTCTACCGAAGTTATGCTTGATACTTAATGGATACCATTACAGTGTACTCATGCTGCGCTTCTGCACATTTTTGTGCTGATCCAGGTACATCTGCTCGTGCCGGACACCAGTGATCGTACAGTGATTTTTGAAAACTTCAAGGTATACCTGCTCGACGCCCGCTGGCCTCGGAGTCACCCTCTATTTTTTCCTTTACTACTGTTTATCGTACAGTGATCAAATAATGTTGTATTAGATATTTTAGTACATTCTGTAGAGCTTATGACTAAGTTCCACCAGTTTTGGGGGATCTTGTTACTGAAGTTCTGCTTTGGAGTTATTATGAGTTTTAATCGATTTATTTTGTTATCTTAGTTTGTTATTTCTGTTATGCTATCCATGAATGTTAGGCTTATTTAGTCTTAGGGACTAGGTGCCATCACGACTAACTTAGGTGGGATTTTTGATTCATGACAAGTTGGTATCAACGGTCTAGATTCATAGGTATTACGAGTCATAAGTAAGTTTAGTAGAGTCTTGAATATCGGTATGGAGATGTCTATACTTATCTTTGAGAGGCTATGGAACTGTTAGGAAATTCTATTTCTTTGATTCCTTATCGTGTGAATTTATTTATTTAGAAATTGGAGTCTTTGTCTTTCTTTTCTCTCATACATGGTAAGGACACGCACTACTGGATCCGATAATCAGACACTTGTGCCCCCTGCTAGAATCGAGCGAGGCCGAGGCAGAAGTCGAGGAGTGCGCGTGCTGTAGCCTGAGAACCTGTTCGAGCAGCGACTGAGGAGCCACCGATAGCTCCGATTAAGAAACAAGCACCTAAGGCGCTTGTTGTTTCCCCTGGACTTCAACAGACCCTAGCACGGGTTTTGAGCATATTCGGCACTCTAGCTCTGGCTGAATCAATTCCCCTTGCACCAACTACATCTCAGGCTGGGGGAGGAGCTCAGACTCCTGCAGCCCGTAGTCCATAGGAGCGCGTTCATATTGATCAGGTTTTAGGTTTCATTTCAGCATAGCCTGTTATTCCAGCTCAGCCTGAGATCAGGCCAGTGACATCTGAGAAGGAGCGGAAGAAACTTGGGAGATTCAAGAAGTATGATCCTCCTCCTTCCAGTAGAGTAGCTACCGAGGATGCGTAGGGTTTTCTAGAGAAGCGCCACCGTATTCTCCGCACCATGGGTATTGTGGAGGTGAGCGGAGTTTCTTTTGCTATATTTCAGCTATCAGTAGCAGCGTATCATTAGTGGAGTGGCAGGCTTACGAGGAGGGTAAGCCTTCGGGATGCATAGTGCATAAAGTTTGTGTAGTTGTGTTAGGGGACTATGTCAGTATCAAAGTATGCTATCAGATTTAGTGAGTTGTCCCGACATACACCTGCCTTAGTTTCTACAATCAGGGAGCGAGTCCACAGATTCATCGAGGGGCTCAACTATGGTCTTAGATTCAACATGGATAGTTGGAGACGGATACTCTGTTACAGCAGGTGGTAGAGATCGCCCAGAGGTTAGAGGGTATGCGGGGCCAAGAGAAAGAGGACAGGGAGGCCCAGAGTCCTCGAGAGTTTGGAGGATATAGTGGTGCCCGTGCTCTTATTGTAGCTCATCATGGCAGAGGCTTTGTAAGCCACCCAACTCATTCGGCACTTCCAGCTACTAGCAGTGCTCTGGCTATCTAATGCACATCAGTCCAACCGACCAGGTCAGAGTTAGTTTCAGCAACCACGCCCACTGAGAGCTTTTTTCTAGCATGGTGATATTATCTATATGGTGAGGCACTACCCCAGACTCAGGAGGGGTGCACCTCCACAGACTACACAAGCTCTACGGATTCCACACGGTCAACAAGGTTCACAGGCCATGGTTGCTGCTCCAGTTGCCGCTCCACCTGCATCGCCATCTAGGGGTGGAGGTCAGGCATGTAGAGGTCACCCTATAGGGGGAGGCCATGCGCGTTTCTATGCTTTTCTAGGTAGGACGGAGGCGGTTGTATCGAATGTTGTCATCACAAGTATGGTTTCGGTCTGTCATAGGGATGCATCAGTCTTATTTGATACGGGATCAACTTATTCATATGTGTCATCTTACTTTGCTCTGTATTTGGATATATCTCGGGATTCTTTGAGTGCGCATGTATATGTGGCCACGTTTATGGGAGATTTTATTATTGTGGATTGTGTTTATTGGTCGTGTTTGGTCACTATTGGTGGTTATGAGACCAGAGTTGATCTATTGTTGCCCCATATAGTAGACTTTGATGTGATCTAGGGTATGGACTGGTTGTTACCCTATCATGCTATTTTGGACAGTAAATCCAAGACCGTGACCTTGGCTCTGCCAGGTTTGTCGTGGTTGGAGTGGAGGGGTACAAAGAATTTCATTCCTAGTAGGGTGGTGTCCTTTCTTAAGGCAGCAGATGGTTGGGAAGAGGTGTGAATTGTATCTAGCCTTTGTGAGGGCTTTTAGTGCTGATACTCCTACCATTGAGTCAGTTGTGAGAGACTTCCCAAATGAGTTTCCAACAGACATATCGGGCATGCCGCTTGATAGAGATATCGATTTTGGTATTGACTTGGTGTCGGGCACTCAGCCCATTTCTATTCCACCATATCTTATGGAACCAGTGGAGTTGAAGGAGTTAAAGGAACAACATCAGCAATTGCTTGATAAGGGTTTCATCCGACTGAGTATTTTGCCTTGGGGGTACTCCGATTCTATTTGTGAAGAAGAAGATGGTACTATGCGGATGTGTATTGATTATAGGCAGTTGAACAAGGTTACAGTGAAGAACAGGTACCTACTAGAGTGTTTGACCAGCTTCAAAGTGCTAGAGTATTTTCAAAGATTGATTTGAGATCAGTGTATCATCATCTGAAGATTCGGGATTTGGATATCCCAAAGACTACTTTCAGAGGACTCGACATGGTCACTATGAGTTTCTAGTGATGTCATTAGGGCTGACCAATGCCCCAGCAGCATTTATCCACCTAATGAACAGTGTATTCAAGCCTTATGTTGATTCTTTCATCATCGTATTCATTGACGACATATTGGTATATTCTCGCAGCCGGGCGGATCATGAGCAACATTGGAGGATCGTGCTCAAGACCTTGAGGGAGAAGAAGTTTTATACATAATTCTCCAAGTGTGAGTTTTGGCTTGATTTGGTGGCATTTTTGGGTCATGCGGTATCTAGTAAGAGGATTAAGGTAGATCTAAAGAAGATTGAGGTGGTTCAGAGTTGGCCCAAATTGTCTTCAGCTATTGAGATCCGGAGTTTCCTTGGTTTGGCCGGGTATTATCGTTGTTTCATAGAGGGTTTCTCATCCATTGTTGCACCTTTGTCTAGATTGACCCAGAAGGCCTCCTTTCAGATGGTCTGGGGAGTGTGAGGAGAGCTTTCAGAAGCTCAAGGCTACATTGACTACAACCCTAGTTTTGGTGTTGCCTACAGGTTTAGGGTCTTAAATTGTGTATTATGATGCATCACATATTGGCTTGGCGCGGTGTTGATGCAGGACGGTAGGGTGATTGCCTACACATCTCCGTAGTTGAAGGTTCATGAGAAAATTTATCATGTGCATGACCTAGAGTTGGCGGCCATTGTTCACGCATTAAATATTTGGAGGCACAATCTATGTTGCATTCCATGTGAGGTCTATACCGACCATCGGAGACTACAACATTTGTTCAAGCAGAAGGACCTTAATTTGCAGTAGCAAAGATGGTTAGAGTTGCTTAATGACTATGATATCTCCATACTATATCATCCCGGGAAGGCCAATGTAGTAACTGATGCATTGAGTAGGAAAGTGGAGAGTATAGGCAGTTTGGAATATTTATCGATAGCAGAGAGGCCATTAGCCAATCAGTTTGTGAGATTGGACATTTTGGAGCCTAGCCAGGTTCTTGCTTGTGTGGTCTCTCGGTCTTTATTGTATGAGCGCATCAGAGAGCGTCAGTATGACGACCCCCATTTTTTTGTCATTAAGGACACAGTGTAGCACGTCAATACCAAGGAGTTTTACATTGGAGATGATGGGGTTTTACGAATGCAGGGTCGGATATGTGTGCCCAATGTGGACGGGTTGCGTGAGTTGATCCTTGAGGAGGCCCATAGTTCGCGGTATTCCATTCATCTGGGTGCTGCTAAGATGTATCAGGATCTGAGGCAGCATTTTTAGTGGAGACAAATGAAGAAAGATATAGTGGAGTATGTGGCTCGGTGCTTGCACTATCAACAGGTGAAGTACGAGCATCAGAGGTCGAGTGGTTTGTTTCAGAGGCTTTAGATTCCCGAGTGAAAGTGGGATCGTATTCCTATGGATTTCGTTGTTGGGCTCCCATGGACTTTGAAGAAATTTGAGGCAGTGCGGGTTATTGTGGATAGGCTGACCAAGTTGGCGTATTTCATTCTGGTGGTTACTACCCATATTTTAGAGCAACTAGCTCAGATCTATATCTGTGAGATTGTTCGTCTCCACGGTGTGCCGGTGTCATTATCTCTAATTGAGGCACGCAATTTACATTACATTTCTGGCGGGTCGTGTAGTGTGACTTAGGCATGCGGGTTGAGTTGAATACATCATTTCACCTTAGACCGACAGACAGTCTAAGTGCACCATTTAGATCTTGGAGGATATGCTAAGTGCCTGTGTTATGGATTTTAGGGGTTCATGGGACCGGTTTCTACCACTTGCAGAGTTCGCCTACAACAACAGCTACCAATCGAGCATTCAGATGGCTTCTTATGATGCCCTATATAGAAGGCGGTGTCGTTCTCCAGTTGATTGGTTTTAGCAGGAGAGTGTAGGTTACTGGGCACTTATTTATTTCGTGATGCCTTGGATAAAGTCAAGTTGATTTAGGATCGGCTTCGTACTGCACGGCCTAGGAAGAGGAGTTGCACTAATCGAAAGGTTCGTGATGTAGTGTTTATGATGAGAGAGAGGGTTTTGCTTTGGGTTTCACTCATGAAGGGTGTGATGAGGTTCGGGAAAAAGGACAAGTTGAGCACTTCGTATATTGGTCCTTTTAAGATCCTTGAGAGAGTTGGTGAAGTGGCCTTAAATATTGCATTTCCACCTAGCTTATCGTTAGTTCACTCGTCGTTCCATGTTTCCACACGCTGGAAGTTTTATGGTGATCCATCACATGTATTATATTTCAGCTCAGTCCAATTGGACAAGGATTTGACTTATGTTGAGGAGTCGGTGGCCATCTTAGACAGGCAGGTCAAAGAGTTGAGGTCAAAGAACATTACTTAAGTAAAGGTTCAGTGGAGAGGTCAACCTGTCAAGGAGGCAACTTGGGACGAACGTTTCAGCACTTCAAGTATATGTAGCTGTTATCCTCACCCTTTCAGCACTTCAAGTATATTTCTATACTCATTCTAGGACGAATGTTTGTTTTAAGAGGGGGAGAATGTAATGACCCGGCCCGTTATTTTGAGTATTATAGCCCCGTCCCTCTACCAATTGCCTCTTCTATGTTCATTTGTGGTTATGTGATTTGCCTGGGTGTTGGCTTGGTTTCAGGTATGTTTTGGAGTGAATTGAGATACTTAGTCCCAACATTGGAAGCTTGTGTTGAAAGAGTTGATCGGAGATTGACTTTTGTGTAGACAACTCCGTAATGGAGTTTTGATGGTTCCATTAGTTTCATATGGTGATTTTGGAGTTGGGCATATGTCTGGATGTTGATTCGAAGGTCTGTAGGTTTATTTGTTGCTTTTTGGCAAAAGTTGGAATGTTGAAGGTTTTTAAGGTTGATAGGTTTGAGCGAGGGTTGACTTTATGTATATCGGGATTAGATTGAAATTCTGGGAGTCTGTATAGGTCTGTTGTGTATTAGGAAGTTGCATGCAAAATTTAAGCTCGTTCGCAGTTGGTTTAAAATGATTCGGCATTAGTTTTAGAAGTGGAATATTTATTTGTTCAGTAGGCTCGAATTGGGGTGCGATTCGTAGATTTGACATTGTTTGATGTGATTTAAGGCCTAAAGTAGGTTAGTTTTTATGTTTTGGGACTTGATGATATATTTGGACGGGGTCTCGGGGGGCCCCATGTGTGATTCGGATTGAATCAAAATTCAATTTGGAGACTTTGAGGATTTTGATGCCTGCTGAGAACTGGTGCAATTGCACCTGTGATGCTATGTGTTACATCCCATACTTTTCTACGTTGGATTTGTCATAAGACAATTGACATAAGTTCAATGACAAGACTATTTTTGAGGTTATAAGTGCTTATGATATTTATATCAAGTGATAAGTGTTATGAAGGTCATAGGGTAAACAAATCGAAGAAAGCAATTTTCGTTGTTGTTTGATATTTTCGGTTAAAATACGGTCCAAGATATAATACTCCATATTTAAAGACTAGTACCATACAAGGTACCATATGATCATGATAGTAAGCTATATGAAATATATTAGTATTTAAGTGAATCAAGACCTAGAAATTATTGTGTGAATAATTGGTTAATGTTGGTACAAAGTCATGGAATGTGAAATTAGTTATAAGTGGATAAGTGTCATTTGTATGAATCCACATGGAATCATGAGCATAAGAGGGGCTTATGACTAATCAACTTTATAAGGATTAAGGTGGCAGCAAGTAGGGAATTCAATATTGACTAGGCAAGTCTTGGAGCTAGGTGGAAAAATTAGGGAGTTTTGGTGGCTTAGTCATCAAATTATTGGGGTGGATAAGTAATTAAAATGTTTGGATAGGCTACACTTGATAAGCCTCCCAACGTGGCAGACAAGGAAAGCCCAATAAATAACTCTTAAGTCATAGAGCAAGATGTCACATTTAGGAAATGGGTGGATAAGTTAGGTGGGAACATCACCCCCCACGTGGCAACAAGTAAAAATGACTCAAACATCCAAATGGTGACTCTTCAGTTTATGGGATTAGGTGGCGTTTTAGGGGAAATTGTGGGCTGCCACATGGCATGAAGTTGGACAAGGGTGGCACCAATGTGCATATGAGTCATAGCACTTAAAGTACATGGTTTACACATGTAAAGTTTGGTGATGAGTCATTAGGTGTGCACCTAGAGGATTACACGTATAGAATGGAAAGAAAGTCTTTAATGTTAGTAGTATAACATCCCGTACTTTAGTACTAGGATGTCATCACGTGGCTACATAGTAAGGAGCAACAAGTGACTAATACAAGTTATCATGGAGGTGGCATCTTTATAGCTAATTAGGAAATTGTGGATAAGTATTGCTAGTAGTAGAACTAGATAAAGATTAGGTAGAATAAAGGGGTGGATACGTGTACAAATTAGGTGAGGTTATGGAATGGGTGTCTAATTTTATTAGATGACCATGTGTCATATATTAAGGAAAGAGTGGAGGGGGGAGGATCCCATGTATAGTTGTGGGAGACAATATTTAGTGACTTAGTACTACTAGAGGTAAAGGTGGCATTCCTATAAATGGTGACTCTTAGTTTTTGTGGCTAGGTGGCATCTTTAGGGAATTTTTGGGGATAAGTAAGCCATAAAAGCAGGGCCCAAAACCCATATTATAATAGATCTTCCTACATTATTAAGTGAGATGTATTTACATAGCTAGCAACGAAAAGGCTCTCACATTGCTTACTATATTCCACACTATTTTCTATTCTTTTTAAGAAGGAGTGTTTGGTTCTTGCTCAAAATTAAGAAGGAGCAAAAATTGTTCTTGGAAAGCTCAAGTAAAAGTAGTTGATAATTTCATCAAGTAAGGTATGTTAAGGTTATCCCTTCTTTCCTTTTGGCATGATCCATATGATACAAACGAAACGAGCAAACGCACAACCTTCATAAATGACTCTGTTCATAGACGTACTAGGTGTGCCTATATTCTTGATTCCCCATGTGTCCTACTATCATATCGTCTGTTCATGGGTCTCATGACATTTCAAGAGATCATATTGACTTACTTTATTTTGCATTGCATTCATTTATACACATGCATTTACCCATGACCATATAGTGTTATATACAAACAACAACAACAACAACAACAACCCAGTATAATCCCACTAGTGGGGTCTGGGGAGGGTAGTGTGTACGCAGACCTTACCCCTACCCTGGGATAGTGTTATATACGTGTATATTATATGTATATGGGGTATGAAAAAAGGTTACGGCGTTATATACGCACCACCATCTGATCAGTTGGTATACGTTGATGATTTTGCCCACAGAGGCTGAGATGATATGATGGGATGCCCTTGGAGTCTTGATGATGTTATGTACACACAGACCTATGCATTATATGACATTTATATACATATGCATGACATTATAAATATTTCATGATTTACAGCACTATCCAGACTTACAGGTTGAGTCCTTTATTCTATGTTTCTTCCATGTCCTTTATATACTGATTTACATGCCTTACATACTCAGTACATTATTTGTACTGACGTTTTTTTATTGTGGACGTTGCATTCTTGCCTGTAGGTATAGATAATTAGTTTGACGAGTCCTCATAGTAGACGAGGTTAGCATTCAGCAAAGGATCGGTAAGACTCCACCTCATTCGGAGTGCAGCCGAGTCTATGCATCATCGTGTCAGAGTTTTGTCACAGACTTATGGGTAGGCCGGTACCCTGTCCCATTTGATGTCGCATAATCTTGGAGGCTTTGTAGATAGAGGTTCATTTTATATAGTATGTCATAGGCCTTGACGGCCCATAGCTATTCATGTTTTAAGAACAATGGTTCATTGATATAGTGTTTTTTCACTTATAGTTATGCATTACGAGTTGTGGCCATGTTGTCCCACAATAGTTAAAAAAAAAGGTTACAGAGTAGTTCGTTTGGGCCAGCACGGCACCGGGTGCCAGCCACGCTTCCCCGGGTTTTGGGCGTGACACTATGGCCACAGGTGCAATGCCGAAGAAGCGGCCGCTTGGCCACAGATGCAGGATGGCGCTGGGTGACCTGGCACCGCAGGTGCGGATAGGTGTGCGCAGGTGCACGATTGCAGAAGCGGTCGTTTCTCCGCAGATGTAGATTTGGGTTGTTGGCAAGAGACTGCAGGTGCGGTTATTTTTTCCGCAGAAGCGGATGCGCATATGCGGATAAGGTTCCATATAAGCAGAATTTCAAGAGTTAATGAGGGGCCGCATATGCGATGATTATTCTGTCGATGCGAAGCCGTAGAAGCGGCTGATGGATTGCAGATGCAGAAATTGCTAGGCAGAAATAGTTTAGTTCGAGGGTTTTATTTCATTTCCCACTTTTTGAGTTAGAGAGCTCGATTTTGGGCGATTTCGGAAGAGATCGTTAAGGTTTGGATTGTATTTTTGACTCAGATTTGTTCATTTTTTCATGATTCCATCTTTGTTTTTATCGTATAATTAGTGATTTAAGTTGGCAAAACTAGGGATTTGTGTAAAAACTTTCTTAAAACATTAATTGAGGATTTGAAGGTCGATTTGAGATCGAAATTAGATAATTTTAGTATTGTTGGACTCGTATCAGAATGGATGTTCAGAATTTATAAGTTTGATCGGGTTTTGAGGTGCGGTCCCGGGGTTGACTATATGATTTTCTTTAAAAATTAAAACTTTATTATTCGTAATTGCTTCCTATAGCTTGTGTTTATGGTATTAAGTTATTTTGGCTAGATTCGAGCCGTCCGGAGTTGGATTTACGCAGGAAAGGCTTATTAGGGGATTGATTTAGCTTGTCTGAGGTAAGTATCTTGCCTAACTTTGTGTGGGGGAAACTACCCCTTAGGATTGGGTTGATTGCATTATTTGAATTATGTGAAAGATGTGTGCACGAGGTGACGAGTGTGTACACGGGCTTATATGTGGTATTTTGAACGGTTTAGACTCTTAGGCTCTTTCATCCACTTAATTGGAAATTGTAATATCATTTTATATCTCCATTGTTAAATTGCTCTTACATTCTTTACTTGATGTTGTTATCACATGTTCTATCTTTTATTGTCAAACATGCTCTTATATGCCTTAATTGATGTTGTTACCTCTCTTATTGTCATATGCTTCTTTATTTGTCGAGTCATTCTTATTAGAAGATGTTACTTCATGATGTCTCTTCGTGTTGAATTAGCCTCATGCATTTAGACGCAATTGTATTCCATACTATATCTTTTGTTGTTAAGCTTATGTTATACAATTGAATTTGAAGTTGTCTTTTCATCGAAATACCTTCATTTTGAGTTATTGAAGTTGATGTTGTGAAAGCTATTATCGCATTGAGGTTGAAGTTGTTGATTACTGAGATATCTCTCCTTGTTGAGTAATTCACATTCATTTTTTTATTATTGAGATTCTTGTATATATTGTGGTTGAGCCGTGGGTTATATGTTGTGGTAATATTGGTATTGTTGATTTTGGCAAGTGTTGTGACACATGGACACGTATGGTACGAGCCTATTATTGTGTTGTGCTATTGATACGTATGCAGTAGTATAAGGATAGGGGTCGATACGCATGCAATGAGACTAGGTGGAATTTATACTTGTGTTGCTAGTAATGGAATTACTTGAAGCCACGCGGTGATATAAGGGGGCTAAAACGCGTGTAGCTATTTCGAAAAAAATACTTTGCAAGGCTCACGCGATGATATAACTAAGATTGTGATTTGTGAAATGAGGTTATGAGGTGTGGTTCCTCGGGTTTAATTCTTGTTGTACATTCTATGTTAAAAAGGCTTGTAGTTTGAACAATTCTTGTTGTTTTCTTCATTGTCTTACTTGTATTTGTCCGTATGTGATTATTTGTTGTTCTCATCATGTGTTCTCTTCTTGCTGCTTTTACCGCCTTAAACTCCATTGTTAGCTTACACTATTGTACTGCTTTATTGTCATTTATTTCCCCGCATTCCATTATTCTATACTATGCTTTGTTTAGTTTTCTTATCCTAGTAGGTATTTTGACATGGCCTCATCACTGCTCTACAGAGGTTAGGCTTGATACTTACCGGGTATCGTTGTGGTGTACTCATGCTACACTTCTGTATATTTTTGGGCAGATCCAGGTACATCTACTCGTGTCGGACGCTACTGATCGTACAATTATTTTCGGAGACTTCAAGGTATACATGCCCGATGCTCGCATGCCTTAGAGTCACCCTCTGTTATTTCCTTTACTACTGTTCATCTTATTATCATACAGTGTTGTATTAGAGATTTTAGTACATTCTATAGAGCTTATGACTCAGTTCCACCGATTTTGGAGATCTTGTTACTCATGTTCCTCTTTGGAGATATTCTGAGTTTTTATCGTTTATTTTGTTATCTTAGTGTGTTATTTCATTTAAGCTATCAATGAATGTTAGGTTTACCTAGTATTAGAGATTAAGTACCATCACGACTACCTTAAGTCGGATTTTGTGGTCGTGACACATTTCATTAATATTAACAACTCAATATAATGAATTCCAAAATCACAACCAAAAAGGAACTAAAAGTGTATAAATCACCAAGGAAATATGAGTACAAACATAGAACGACCAACAACTAAAGTTCATAATGTATCCTCACATTGTAAGCCAGCATGAACCTCGGCAAATTATTCTCTCAAGAATAGCCAAGGGCTCACAAAATCGAATATGAAATAATGAAGTGCAACAAGTAACATGTAAAGGCAAGTAAAGACATGAAACAGTAAAGACGTTCATCTAACACAGGTGTGAGAATATGTAGGTAAAAACAAATAATATTCAAGGGACGAATAAATGGAAACATGTAACAATTAATAATAGGTAACATGTAAAGGCTTAAATTACGAGTAAGAACATACAACAATTATTGCATGTAACAAGATATAATAAGGAATAAATGATAACATGATGATAAATGTCTCACCCCGTATGCTTGAACCTATGACAACGCACATACACCCACCACCTTGCATACACACCGTCCCTACACACGATTCATGTAGTAGATAGATCAAATAAGTTCTAATTCCCTCAAGTCAAAGTTAACCACCACACTTACCTTTTTACTGAATCAAATCAACAATCAACTACGACTTTTCCTTTTGAACTAGTAACCAAACCAATCGAATCTGGCCAATTATCATTCAAACAATTCAAAATAAGATTTAGAAACTACAACGAATGAAAAAGGTTCAATCTTGAAAATGCAGACACTGCTTCGCAAAGGCAAAGCTATCACCCAGCCTGCCTATATCGCAAATATGATTCCTATATTGCAAATGCGACCCCCTCCTATTCGCAAATGCGAACTTGTCTTCGCATTTTGATGTATTCAGTCCCAGCCTAGTTTCTTATTTGCGAGCCTGAATTCGCAAATGCGAGTTTCGCAATAGCGATCAGGTCGTCGCAAATGTGAGACCTTCAACTCCACACCAGAGAATTTCTTGTTAAGTCTGAAATCAATCCGCAATACACCCAAAACTCATCCGAGCCCCTCGGGCTGCAATCCAAAAATTCAAACAAGTGTAATAACGTCACATAAACTCGTTCGCTCACTCATAAAGGAACATGTTCCAATAAAAGGAGTAAAACAAAAAAAAAGGTTACCTATGTGGGCAAAGACATGTAGTTTGGTGGATACTATGTTGAGGGGCAGGGTAATAGGCCATGAGATCATTGGAGCCGGGAATGAATGAATTGGTGCAAAACCTGGATTTTTAAAAGTTGAAACATTTGTTTTTTTTGTCCACTTCCAGAAGTACATGAGGAGGAAGTGTCCCAATTTTACCTCAAGTTTCAGTTGTTGGAGGATAACACTGTGAGCACCATAGTTAAGAAAGTTGAAGTTACCTTCAATGCTGACGGTCTGGGACACACTTGAGGGTTCCTACTAATGGGTTTGACACTTATGCTGAAGATAGATGAAGAGGATCAAATAAGGCATACTTGACTGCCAAGTACACACAAAGGAGAGAATTTGATGAGGCCAAGGTGTATAAAGGGAGAATGAACCTGGTTCATAAACTTCTATATGAGTTTGTGAATGAGTGTGTGATGTCGCGCTCAATGAGAAAGAATGAGGCCACTGCCTTGGATCTAGAAGCGGTGGAATTGAAGTGCTTGATAAGAATATATTGTTAAACTTGCCATTATTAATGATCAAGGATATGGCTAGGGTAGCCAATCCATCTGCGAAAAAATCTGCATTTTCTTATAGGTTCTTGGTTACTCAAGTGTTTTCTCACTTTAAGGCCTCGTTAGGACTAAGTAAGAAGGGGACTAAAAAGGACATGTTGACAAGCAACACTTCAGGAGTATGATCCCCTTGAGAAACAACCAAGTTCCAAGAGCAACAGCCTATCGCTCAGTTGATCGATGATCTGGAGGTTGCCAAAGAGGAGAATAAGAGGCTGAATGAGGAGATTGCCTCTTTGAAGGATGAAAATCGGCGGCTGGCAGAGAAATACAGAAAGATCAAGCAGCTGGCACTACTCGCCTTGACAAGCTATTGGGAAGTCCCTATATCATAACATATGTCTTGCAAGAAAAGTGTTGATAATGAAACGGGTTCTTATGCTGAAGTTGCACATAGGTTTGTCATCATCAAAAAGGAGCAACTTGTAGAGCTAAGATTATATTAATTTTAATGATTAACAAATAGTTACGTAAGAACTAGGTCTCTTGGAAAACGTTGATCAAAAGCTGGAAGTTGATTCCTAATGCAAGTCGAATTCCTTCAAGGATTTACTTCATAGGCTACGAGCATTATGCCAACTAGAGGAATTCATGATCAATAAGGTTTCACTAATATTATTACACTTGCATAAAAAAGCACGTGAAAAAAGGAAGAATGACATGTGGAGTTGGAAACAAATAAGAAAACCGAATCATAGATGGATTATTTTCCTTAATCAAAATATTCTATAGTTTAGAATATTAATTGAAGAAGGTAATTCGGCCAACCCTACTCCTATAAAGCATCAAGTTGTAGACTCATAATGCTATTTGGCACAACCACAGCAATTACTCTTGGCAAATAGTAATTTACAGCAAGAAAGTACTTTTTCAAGGATTCAAGCTGAGCAACTGAAAAACCTAATACTAAAGATAAAGTTGCTTTAGTTCTTTAGTTGGAGACTCACAATGCTATTTGGCACAACCACAGCAATTACTCTTGGCAAATAGCAATTTACAGCAAGAAAGTGCTTTTTCAAGGATTCAAGCTGAGCAACTGAAAAACCTAATCCTGACGATGAAGTTGCTTTAGTTCTTTAGTTATATAGATTGAGTCATTGTTCATTAGTTATAACTTATTTTGCTTATTGAGAAGAGTAATCATAGGTAAAGAGTTTGTTTCGTTTTCTGTGCCAGAGTTTATATTCTTGAAAGGGGTAACTATAATTGGATTGATTGTAGGAGCTAAGGTATTAAAATTAGTCCATTTTTTAATTGAATTGTAACCTAAAACTGCTCTATGAAGTTAGTGATATTTTTAGGCAAATTCTACGGTGGTAGGTCGTGATTTTTACCCCCTTGAGTAAAGAGGTTTTTCATGTAAAATTGTTTGTGTACTTTAATTTACGTACTTTATTTTTAGTTTTGTGTTAGACTAGTTAAGTCGAAGAAATCAGGTTCTATGGCTCGCAAAAATTAAGTAAGACACAATTCATCTCGTCTTATGTCCAGGTGCATCCTAAAATAAGAGTGTTTGTGGGTGCAATATCGTTAGACATTAGTTTTGATCAGTGGCACAAACACCTGCCAAACTTTGACTAAGACATTGACGGGGTTCTTAATTATGCTGTTTTGATCACGTAATTGCATCATCTTAAGTAGTCGCCCATTTTCAGTTCAGGTATTATTTCCAAGGAAAACTATTCTCTTAGCATTTTCATTTTACTTTCTTTTGTCATGTTTGTATCATCTGGTACTACAGCCGACACTAGTATTCTGTTTGGTGCATTTTCAGCATAATAGCTAACTGGGAGAAAAACTATATCTCAATACTCCTCGTATTTTGCTAATTTTATTTTATCAATGTGATGAGTAAGAAAGAGATATTGAAATTATTACTTTGTTGGCCTCATTAAACTAGTAGAAATTGGAGCACCCAAGGAGATATATATATATTTTCTTGTTAAAGTAGATCGAATTTAAATCTCAAAGAGGTTTTATGTATAGTCAAGATTTTAGCGAATATCATAGACAATCAAGAACATAGTACTAACCATAAGTTAGAATCGAATGAAAATTGTTAAGACATGAAAGATTGTTGTTTACCATCAAAATCGGATAACAATTAAATTTGTAAGTGATTTTAAGGATACGCGGATTAACTTGATACAAAGTGATAAATTAAGTTACTATTGAATAAATAAAGATAAAATAATTTCAAACCACACGAGTTGGATAATTTCAGCCTTAGTGAAATAGTCACTCTCGAGCCGGGCTCACCACGACCGATACAGATGAAAAAGAAACAAGAGCTAAAGATAAAGAAAATAAATAATGAACCAGTACCCGAACACCCTTTGAAAATGTTCATCCCCGGGGATGCTTGGTCAACGTCGATTTCAAGGTTGAAAGGCCTTCTTCCGTACAGGTTCAGTGTGAGGAGGTCTCGAGATACATCTACTCGATTACCGAAAAGGTCCTCCCTACGGTTCGAAAATACTATAACTCGGCTGATAAAGACATAGTGGTCCTCGACCCTGAAGAGACCATCACCACCTATGTCGAGGGATATCTAAGTGTTTACACTTATCCCTTTACATTGGGCCCGGTAGACCTAGTCATTTTGGATTTCTGTAAGAGGTACAATGTGTGCCTAGGCCAGATTTATCCATCACTCTAGAGGATCGTGATCCTCCTCCGATTTTTTGTGAACAAAATCGATGGGTGCTCGTTCACCATTGATCATCTACTTCGCTTATACAGTCCCTGAATCTTCCGGGGAGACTGACAAAGCTTGTGCGTCGGGCCCGTAAAGCCCCGTTCTCAAGTATTAATGAGGACCGGGATCGAGGCTGGCAAGGTCATTTTGTCCGCGTGAGGACTTTGGATTTGATCCCGGCTAAGTACAGGTCATTCCCCGAGAAGTGGAACACGTCACGTAAGTAGAACTTACTTTCGAATGTTTATTTTATACTTACTTCTCTATTCCTTATCGGTGCTTTGTGGTAATGCAGCCGCCGCTCGGGCCCCAAATGTTGTCCCTTGACTCAAGGAGTGGGTCGAGGGTATCGTTTCACATATGCCCTACTCCGAGCGCTCGTGTCGTAAACTCTCGAAGTGTCATTGGGAGACTTGTTCCCATGGTGAGACTTCATTCCCGAGTATGTAGTATTAGGATTCTCCTTTTAGCATTAAGCCCTTACTTCCTTTATTCTTTTTACAGGCTTGTCTAAGGATGTCGAGCTTAGACCTCCAGTCGTTGGCGAGGACTTACCTGCCGAGTCCCCTCCTCTGAGACAGGCTGAAAAGAGGAAAAGGAAGAGGGCTACGAGTTCCTCGAGCTCGGAGAAAAAGAAAACAAGGAGAAGGCCGGTGCGCAAGTCAAAAGAAAACACAAGCTCCCGAGCACCAGCTTCGGATTAGCTCTACCGGCTAAGGGACGAATCCGAGGGAGAAGAACCTTTTATTCTAGTGGCCCGCGAGTTGTCACAGCTCGAAGAGCAGGAGGCCTCTGAACCAGAGATCCGTGAGGCCGATCTGCCCCAATTCAGGGTGGCCGATGAGGAGACTAGGGCTGAGGCTTCCCGGGATGCGGGCAGTGCCCCAAAGGAGGCACTCGGCATGATAGACATCACGAGTCACCCTCGTTTACCAAGTCCAAGTACAACGAGGCCCAAACAGTAAAAGAGCGACCCAATGAGGGGGCCCACGAAGCAGACAATCCCCTCTACTGCTTTTTTGATAGCATGGATTACACCGCCACGGAGGACGTCACCGAATTAGGTGACTTATAGGTACCGACGAAAGGTTCGTCCTCGGGGGCAGGTGGGCCTAACTCGAGCCTGAAACTGATCAACCGGTTCTCTTCCCCGAGTGTGGATGCTGATCGGAAGCGGTCCATTATCATCACCGTTCCAGAGGATGCTCGGTTCTTTCTGCCCCCGCAGGGGTGGCCAGTTACCTCCAGTGCCTGGTGACCAAACAAGACCAGGCCAAAATGAACGAGGTAGACACACCTTGCTTGTTCAACGAAGCACAACAGGCGCTGAACCGGGTAACTCTAGATAACTCCTGATGATTTAAACTTCTCCTTTGATACTTGAACTAATTCATTGATAATCTTAATATTTTCCTTCATAATTGTAGGCCTCGGTGCTTCACCACGAAACTTTCTTTTGGTATCAGGATGAGCTGAACCAACTCGAAGCCGAAGTCAAAGAGCTTGCTGAGAAGAGAGATACATACAAACTTCTCAGCGAGCAACATGAAGGACAGGCCAAAAGCCTTTGAACTGAGTTGGAAGGGGCTCGAAAAGAACACGCTGACCTGGTTGAACAGGTAAAAATCTTTGTAGTTAGTGACGATGAGCTATTCATGGTGACTAATGGTCAGAACCAGCAGGTCCAACAGAAGATTGGTCGGATCGACCAACTCTGGGCCGAGAAGGATACAATCAAGGTCGAGACCGAAGAGTGGAGAGGCAGGATGGACCATCTGGCCTCGAAAATAGAGACTGCCCAGGCACAGTTGACCTCGGCAGAGGCCCAACTTCGAGCGATGAGGGAGAAGGCTGAGGCACGGTCCCAAAAAATTGAGGAGCTCCAGTCTAAACTAAGCTCGATTGTTGCCGATCGAGAGGCCCTTGCCAAGGAGCTTAAAGCGGCCAAGTTGATGGTTGAAGTAACCAAAGCCGATACCGATGAGATGGTGGCGCAGTATAAATTCGATGCCGAGGTAGCCCAGGACCGCCTGAAAGATATTGTCGAATACGTGAAGTGGCAGTCCCAAAGGGAGGCCCTCGAGGAAGTCCATGCTCGGGGTTTTGATTTGTCGGCCGAGGTCGAAAGTGCTAAGGGATTCGAGGCCGAGGCCATGAAGTTGGCGTATCCCAAGGACGAAGAAGCTTCCGAGGATTCTGGCGGATCTGGGGGCGGAGAAGACTCCGATAGTCCCGGTGATGTGGCAGGCTCCGGCGGAGACCAAGCTGTTTTAGTGCCTTGTAGATTTTCCCTTGTTTTTGTACCTTTGTACTTTTTTTGTTGAGGTCGTTTGGACTTTGTAAAGATCTATATATATATATATATATATCCTTTCGCTCTTTTCTTATGATTGTAAAGATATTGAATGCCTTAGTACGTAATAATTAGGTCTTATTCGGAGGTTCGAACGGGCCTTGCTCTCGATATTATTTTGCTTAAGACTTGTGGGGGGCTTGGTATGACCGGAAGCTTTACCCAAAGTACTTAGAATATTTTAGATTAAAATTTACCGAGGGTAGCCTTTTGAACCTATTTAGGAATTTTGAAGGCCTTATGTTTTGGTTACGGGTCTCGGACGTCTCCGACCCGTTCTAGGGAGGTTGTAGCCTTTCTAGTTTGGGTGTTCCTAGTGGGCTTGTTACCCCGAGTCGTCTGGTCTTAACCGCGACAACCGTCCCCAAATGGGGATGGCCGTAGCCTTAAAAGTTTGGGCACTACCTTATAAGCTTTGTTCTCCCAGGCTTCATTATCCCGGGTCGTCCGAACCTACCCTGGGCGGCAGTCCCCGAGTGAGGTGGCCCTTGGGCTCGATGTCTTCCGGGGATCAAATGTAAGAAAGAAAAATTTTCGAGGGACAAAATATTTATCCGCAAGGTAGAAACTTCCTTTTATTTTTGTGCGTAATATACAAAGTTATACATGTGTTCAAGCTTTGTGTCCGAGCTCGGGCGGTCTATGTGGGCACGGTTCATTTGACCATTTGTCCTTTACAGTAAATTCTATCGATCGAGCCTAGACTATTAGAGCACAAAATTTCTTTACTTGCCAAAATCATTATCTTAGGGTGATGCCCCCTAGTGTTTGAGCCCGATCATAGAGAAGCCTCGGATACTGTTGATGTGATCCTTGACATTGATTCACAACTGGTCTTCGATTCTAATTTATCATGATCCACTGTTGCCTCATTAAAAACCTTGCCCGAAAACATATTTGGGACAAAATCGGTTCAAGGGAAAAAGAGTACAACGCGTGCTTTCAGGCCTAAAACATTGTATCATTCTTTGACGGTCACCTACAAGTGTTAGTCCAAAATGTAAATAAATAAAAGAAGTAAACATGATCGTACCTTAGCAGTAATATCGTTTCAAGTGAGTTATGTTCCAGTTGTTCGGTAGTCGCTCACCGTTCATCGCTTTGAGTTGGTACTACCCTTTTTTCGCTGATCTCGATAATTTGATACGGACCTTCCCTGTTTGACCCCAGCTTCCCTTTGTTCGGGTTCAGGGCGCTTAATGTGGCCTTCCTCAACACTAAGTCCCCAACATTGAAGTGTTGAAGGTTGTCACTTCGATTGTAATACCTCTCGATCCATTGTTTTTGGACGGCCAGCCGGACGAGGGCGGCTTCGTGCCTTTCATCTAATAGTTCCAGGCTCGTATTCATGGTCTCGCGATTCTTCGATTGCATATCAGAACCTAAGACTCGGTTCTCTGACTTCGACCGATATTAGAGCTTGGACACCGTAAACCAACGAGAACGGGGTGGCCTCGGTACTGGACTTTGAGATTGTACAGTCTGACCATAAGACTTCGGGCAAGATTTCTTTTCATTTTCCTTTGGTGTCGGTCAATCTCTTTCTGAGGTTTTGGAGTATGGTTTTGTTCATGGACTCCGCTTGCCCGTTCCCACTAGGGTGATAGGGTGTTGACAGGATTCTTTTGATCTTATGATCTTCGAGAAACTTGCTTACTTTGCTGCCAATGAACTACTTCCCATTGTCACACATAATCTCGGTCGGCATTCCGAACCGACATATTATGTCGTCCCAGATGAAATCAATGACTTCCTTCTCCCTAACTTTCTCAACGCCTGGGCTTCCACCAATTTAGAAAAATAGTCAGTCATAAACAATATAAATTGAGCCTTACCGGGTGCCCATGGAAGTGGGCCGACGATGTTCATCCCTCATTTCATGAACGGCCAGGGTGACAAGACCAAATGTAGCTAGCTCCTCAGGCTCATGAATCATAGTAGTATGCCTTTGACATCCGTCGCATTTTCATGCGAACTTCTTTGCGTCTTTTTCCATATCGATCCCATAGTAGTCAGCTCTGATTATTTTATGAACTAATGATTCGGCGCCTGAATGATTTCCACAGGTGCCTTCATAGATTTCCCTCAGAACATACTCAGTGTCTCCTGGTCCTAAACATATTGCTAGTGGGCCATCGAATGTTCTCCAGAATAGTGTACCATCTCCGGACATGCTGAATCGGGCCACCTTTGTACGTAGAGTCCTCGATTCCTTAGGGTTCGAGGGCAATTTTTCGGTCTTCAGATATTCTATATATTTGTTCTCCAGTCCCAAGTTAGGCTTCTTGTGTTTATCTTTGTGTGACCTTCTTCCACTACCGATCTCATGAGTTGTACAACCGCCCCCGAGTTAAACTCATCGTCATCGACCGACAATCCCAAGTTAGCAAGGGCATCGGCCTCGCTGTTTTGATCCCGAGGCACATGTTGTAGAGTCCACTCCTTGAACCAATATAATGTTACCTTCAGTTTATCCAGGTATATTTGCATTCGTTCCTCTATGACTTTGAACATCCAATTAACTTGGTTCACCACAAGGAGGGAGTCGCACTTAGCTTCGATCACCTCTGCCCCCAAGCTTTTGGCCAGTTTGAGACCTACAATCATGGCCTCATACTCGACCTCATTGTTAGTTATTTTTACGGTCCTAATAGATTGTTTAACTACATTACCTGCGGGTGGCTTCAATACAATTCCAAGTCCGAACCCCTTTGCGGTTGAGGCACTGTCCGTAAAAAGGGTCCAGATTCCTGAAGAAGTCCTCGAGTTTAACAATAACTCTCTTTCGACCTCGGGTATTAGGGCCGGCATAAAGTCGACTACAAAGTCTGCCAAAATTTGAGATTTAATGGCGGTTCGAGGTCGATATTCGATATCGTACCAGCTGATCTCTACGGCCCATTTGGCCAACCATCCCGAGAGCTCGAGTTTATGCATTACATTCCTTAACGGGTAAGTGGTTACAAAACATATGGGGTAACATTGAAAGTACGGTTTCAGCTTCTTAAAGGCTCTTAGCAAAGCGAGCGCCAATTTTTCTAGGTGAGGGTATCTAGTTTCGGCCTCACCTAAAGTTCTGCTAACATAGTAAATTGGAAATTGCGTACCTTTCTCTTCCTGCACTAGGACTCAACTTACCGCTATCTCCGATACTGCCAAGTACAGGTATAGTTGTTCGTCTGTCTTCAGTGTGTGAAGCAGCAGTGGGCTCGACAGATATTGCTTGAGCTCCTCCAAGGCTCGTTGGCAATCCGGGGTCCATGAGAAGTTACTCTTTTTCGTTAACAGTGAGAAGAACCGGTGGCTTTTGTCGGATGACCTCAAAATAAATCGTCCCAAGGCGGCTATGCGTCTGGTTAACCTTTGTACGGCCTTCACATTGTCCACAATAGTGATATCTTCGATGGCCTTAATCTTATCGGGGTTGATCTCGATTCCCCAGTTGGATACCATGAATCCGAGGAATTTACCGGACCCGAATCCATATGCACATTTCTCCGGGTTTAGCTTCATATTATATTTTTTCAATATGCCGAAGGTTTTCTGCAAATATTTCAAATGATCCTTTGCTCACAGGGACTTAACCAACATATCGTCAATGTAAACCTCCATTGATTTTCCTATTTGTTCTTCGAACATCCGATTTACTATGCGTTGGTAAGTGGCGCCAGCATTTTTTAGTCCGAACGGCATCACGTTATAGCAGTAGGTGTCGTACTTTGTGATGAAGGAAGTTTTTTCCAGATCACCTGGGTCCATCCGAATTTGGTTGTACCCGGAATAAGCATCGAGAATACTGAGGATCTCATGGCCGACCATTGCATCGATCATGCGATCAATGTTAGGCAAAGGGAAAGAGTCCTTGGGACACGCCTTATTCAAGTCTTTGTAGTCCACACACATTCTTAATTTGTTCCCTTTTTTAAGACTATTACTACGTTTGCTAACCAGTTCGGGTATTTAACCTCCCAGATAAACCCTATTTTAAGGATTTTAGATACCTCATCCTTGATGAAAGCATGTTGACCTCGGACTAGGGTCTCATCTTCTGCTTGACCGGGTGGAACTTCGGGTCCAGGCTTAGCCTCTGAGTGGTTATTTCTGGCGGAATCCTTGTCATATCAAGGTGGGACCAAGCGAAACAATCTTCGTTAGCTATAAGAAATTGAATGAGTTTTTTCCTGAGCTTGGGATTCAACCCCGTGCCCAGGTATACCTTTTGATCGGGCAAGTTTTCGATCAGTACGACTTGCTCCAGTTCCTCAACTGTTGATTTGGTAGCATCAGAATCGTCGGGAGATATGAAAGACTTGGGAACCCCGTAGTCGTCGTTCTCACCCATCTAATGCAACTCCGGTTGGGACGGAGTCGGTGTCAGTAGTTTATATTGGATTTCTCCCTTTTTGACCGGACCCAACTCCTTCGGTGTCGAAAGTGTGTATATCGGGACCACCTCGTCGACCGCGAGCATCTCTTTTGCGGCGGATTGTTCTTCGTAAACTATTTTTATTCCTCCCGGTATCGGGAACTTCAACACCTAGTGCAGAGTCAAGGGCACCGCCCTCGTGTTGTGAATCCATGGTCTTCCGAACAAAGCATTGTACCTCATGTCCCCTTCGATCATATAGAACTTTGTTTCCTGAACGGTCCCGGCGGTGTTCACCGGTAATATTATATCTCATTTAGTGGTCTCACATGCCATGTTGAACATGTTTAGGGCTCAGACCGCAGGCATGATCTGATCCTGTAGGCCGAGCTATTCCACGACCCTCGATCTGATGATGTTGGCCGATCTACCTGGATCAATTAACACATGCTTAACTCGAGATTTATTTATAAATACTGATATTACAACTGCATCATTGTGGGGTTGCACGATCCCCTCAGCATTTTCGTCGTTGAAGGACAAGGTTTCCTCCGGCATGTAATCAGGAGTCCGTGTTTCCCTTGTGATGGATACTTTGGTGCGCTTCAGCATCGGCCCCTGGTTAACGTCGACCCCACTGATGATCATGTTAATGACGTGTTGAGGTTTCTCATACTCGATCTGTTTGCTAGAATCTCTGTTCCTAAAATGGTTCTTGGCTGTTAGGAACTCTCAGAGGTGTCCGTTATTGAATAATCGGGCTACTTCCTCTCTTAATTGTCGGCAATCTTCTATTTTGTGGCCGTGAGTGCCATGATATTTGCACATTAAGTTAGGATCCCTTTGGGTTGGATCGGAATGTAGAGGTCGAGGCCATTTGGTGTCTTTGATGAGTCCAATGGAGGATACGATGGCAGCGGTGACGACCTTAAAGTTGTACTCCGATAGCCTTGGCCCCTCCTTATGCTCGATGGGCCTGTCGAAACTATTTTTGCTCATGAGTCCCCTATTTCTTTGACCCCGATCACTCATTCTTTCACTTTTCATGGGGTTTCGCTCAGATCCGCTACCTCTTCGGTCTCCATTATATGGCTGATACCGATCCCTGTTCGACCTCGGTTTATGATCAACGTCTCTCCTAACTCTGTCAACGGCTCTGACGGGGTAAACTGACCCACATAATGGGCCCCGAGTTGATCGTCTACGACCCTGAGTTTTGATTGATACCAATTATGTACGTCGGCCCAAGTGACAGCCGGTTACTCCACCAGATTTTATTTCAACTGTTGTGAAGCCAACGAGCTTCGAGCATTGAGTCCCTGGGTGAAGGCTTGAACGGCCCAATCGTCCGCGACCGGAGGCAAGTCCATCCGTTCCATTTGAAACCGGGACACGAATTCCCTGAGCATCTCATTATCCCTCTACTTCACTTTGAAAAGGTCTGACTTCCTAGTCTCGATCTTGATAGCCCCGGTGTATGCTTTTATGAAGGAATCTACAAGCATAGCAAACGAGTCAATAGAATTAGGAGGTAGGTTGTGATACCACATCATAGCTCCCTTGGATAGAGTTTCCCCAAACCCTTTCAGCAGGACAGACTCGATATCATCATCCTCCAAGTCGTTCCCTTTGATAGAGCATGTGTAGGAAGTCACATGCTCATTTGGGTCGGTCGTTCCGTTGTACTTAGGAATCTCGGGCATGCGGAACTTCTTTAGGATCGGCATCGGGGCTGCACTCGGAGAAAAAGGTTTTTGAACAAACTTATTGGAATCCAGGCCCTTCAATATCAAAGGTGCTCCTGGGATTTGATCGACCCTGGAATTGTAGGTTTCCACCTTTTTGTCATTGGCTTCAATTTTCTTCTCCCCCGATTCTATCCGTTTTGTCAATTTCTCGAGCATTTTTATGATCTCGGGATTGGTCCCAGATTCATTTTCATTCGGCCTCTCCGTGATCGGTTCATTTCTTCTGGTGACTTCCCAGGATGGTTCGGGATCAACCCTACTCGGCGCTCGGCTTTGGTTCTGCAACTAGGCTATCGCTGCATGTTGATCTTGTAACATTTTGAAGATCACCCGCAAATTGATCCCATTATTTTCACTGTTGTGCGTATTCTTGGGCAATCCAACAGACTTCCCTGCGCACACTGTTCTCAAGATCGGTAGGCAAATTTGTATTAATGGCCACATGCGAACTGGAGTCGATAGGGTCCGCGACCGGAACCCCGCCGAGATCGACTGGGGGCACCTCGTTACCAGGTGCTACATTGTTGTTCTCACCATGCTGGCTGGACTCAGCATCTATGTTTAGAGGGGCAGACTGGGGGTTTTACATTTCGACTTTGACCTGGAATCAAAGACACTTCAAAGAACAAGTGTAAAATAGGGTATGTTACGGGAATTTGTATCAACTTGCCGCTACCCTAAAAATCGGATAACAATTAAATTTATAAGTGATTTTAAGGATATGCGGATTAACTTGATACAAAGCGATAAATTAAGTTACTATTGAATAAACAAAGATAAAATAAATTCAAATCACACGAGTTGGATAGTTTCAGCCTTAGTGAAATAGCCACTCTCGAGCCGGGCTCACCACGACTGGTACAGATGAAAAAGAAACAAGAGCTAAAGACAGAAAAAATAATAATATATTGCTTTTGAGTGCGTGTTACAATATCCTTCATGAATTATCAGACCCTCTTTATATAGTAGGGGTGTCCTACTTTAGGTACAACTCTATAAAAGGTAAATAATATTCTGATTCACTGATTGTCGGTTCCTTATCGATACGTGCCGAGATTCCCGCCGTAATATTCGACCGGTCACGGATATTTTGGCTTTCTGTTAGCTATGCTGGATTGTCTGACAATGTTCTTCGAAGTCGTTCGAGGCTAGGATCGATTCTCGGACCATGACCTCGATATTATCGAGGGCAGGCGTCATGCCCCCAGGTTCTGGCTCGGTGGGACAGTGGCTCGATTTTGGTCCCTTGCCGCCATGTCTCGAGCCTGACTTATTTTATCGGAGACCGGGATGTACCATGAGCTCGATTTCACCCGCATACAATTGCGATGTTAGAAGCTCCACAAAATATGCGGGGAATAAGCTTTACTTTTAAGCATTTTATGTTCACAAGTACTTGCATTCGAAAGGCGAGGTACTTATAATTTCAAAGCTAGTCCCAAATAAGCAAAAAATTTTAAAATAAAATAAAAAATATAAAAGAGCAAATATTGTTGTACAAAAGCAAGTCGCCTTGATTTCGTGCCTAACTAATTAATAGCCCCCATATATGATTAGATGTAATGCGCAAATATACAACATTAATTTTCAACTGGTCAGAGACATAAATAAGAATATTTCCAGGTATTTTCAACGATTTTTATGTTTATCGAAATCATAGAGAATAATTAAAATATTAATTTTTTTCTTGAATCGTTTAAGAGTTGTAATATTATGTTATTAGAGTAACACAAGACTAAATTCTCAACTCAAAACTTTCAGCTAAGTTGTATGATTAAATTATAGTTTTAGCGGCCAAATTGATAAAAATAGTTTGTAAAGGGTAATAATATCTACTCCCTCCGGTCCATAATAAGTGATTTTTTTACCTTTTTTTTTGTTGTCCAAAATAAGTGATTTTTTCAAATTTCAAGAATGAATTAATTATTTGTTTCCTACATTGCCCTTGGATTAAATAATATTGGAGTATATGTTAGGGGTGTTTATGCGAAGAGATAGTAAAGGTTAATATGGTCAATTTTATTGTTAATTAATATTAAAAGGTGAATTTCTTAATCTGCGTAAAAACATCCAAAAAATCACTTATTGTGGACCGGAGGGAGTAAAAATTATTGATTCATATGTTTCAAAGTGTCAAAAACAGTACTAATCTGCACTTGGAGCCTCAAGCTCGACAAGTCCTCTAACGGAGGAAGCTTGTAGAGAGAAGAAGAAGAGAGCATTTTGGATAAAATGAGTGTATATCTTTATTAGCAAATCCTCCAGAAGACTATATACAAAGCTATACAAAGCTCCACTAACTCCACTAACCAACTCTTAACTTACCAATAGGTCGCTGCCACGTCACCTCTAACTGACCAACCTGCTAACTAACTATCAGCTAACAAACTATTAACAGACTATCACTAACAACTAACAATATAAATCATAATACTCCTCCTCAAGCTGAAGGGTGCAAAATATTTAGCACACCAAGCTTGCCTAGAAGATATAGGTGCTGAGCTTAACATAACCTTTTGGTGAGCAAGTCAGCTAGTTGGTCTCGAGTGTTTACATAGACTGTCTTGACAACACCATCTTTGATCTTGTCTCGAATGAAATGATCGTCAATTTCTATATGTTTCGTATGCTCATGGAAGATGGGATTAGCTGCAATTTGCATAGAAGACTTGTTGTCAGTAAACACTGTAATTGGGGTCTGAATGGTCACTCCGAGCTCCTTGAACAAACCAAGCAACCAAGTAACTTTCGCTACAGCTGAAGCCATGCTTCTATACTCAGCTTCAGCAGAATTGCTGGACATTGTTTGCTACTTTTTTGACTTCCAAGATTTCAAGGATTCTCCAAATTTAATGGCATAGCCTATGACTGATCTGCGGGTATTTGGGCATGCTGCCCAGTCTGAATCACACCAACAACTTAACTCAGTAGCAGCCCCAGCTTTCAACCACACACCTTGACCTGGAGCATTCTTCAAATATCTCACCACTCGAAGTGCCGCTTCCCACTGTGATCTCTTAGGATGCTGCATGCATTGGCTTAATGTTTGGACAGCATAACTGATGTCTGGCCGTGTAATTGTAGCATACATAAGCTTCCCAATCAAC
Source organism: Nicotiana otophora (assembly GCA_000715115.1). NCBI lineage: Eukaryota > Viridiplantae > Streptophyta > Magnoliopsida > Solanales > Solanaceae > Nicotiana > Nicotiana otophora. The sequence continues at coordinate 21,592 of AWOL01S0042619.1, read as the reverse complement.
TTCTAGTACAATGTAAGATCCTGCAATGTTACATCTCCCATAATGCCTGTGATCTTGTCATCTTCCACTGTTGTCATCTTCAAATTGGTTTCCATAGGAGTGATAGCAGGTTTGGCTCCACTGAGGCCCATATCAGAGATTAGCTCAAGTACATATTTTCTTTGGTTTAGTATAATGCCAGATTTTGATCTAAGAACCTCAATGACCAAGAAGTATTTGAGTTCCCCTAAATCCTTTAGTTTGAATTTCTGATGGAGCACCTACTTGGCTTCAAAGATCAAGTCTGCATTGCTACCTGTAATGAGCAGATCATCTACATAGACTAAAATGACAACTATGCCACCCTTTTTCTTCAAGGTGAATAGGGAATAGTCATGACTACTCTGAGCAAATCCTGCCTCTAGCAATGCCTCTGTCAATTTTGATGTTCTATTGCCTAGAGGCTTGCTTAAGCCCATATAAGGAGTTGAGTAACTTGCAAACCTTCTGCTCCCTCTGTCTCCTAAAACCTTCAGGTAGTTCCATGTACACTTTTTCACGGATATCACCTTGCAAGAAAGCATTATGCACATTCATTTGGTACAAGTACCATCCTTTAGACAATGCTAGTACTATCACAAACCTGACTGTGACCATCTTGGCCACAGGGGAAAAAGTGTCATGATAGTCAAGGCCTTCCTGCTGACTGTACCCCTTGGAAACCAACCTAGCCTTAAACCTCTCAACTTCTCCATTGGCATGATATTTGATCTTATATACCCACTTAGAGCCCACAGTGTTCTTTCCTGTAGGTAAATCAACAACTTTCCAAGTGTGATTGTCCCGTAGAGCTTAGATTTCTTGTTGCATAGCTTGAATCCATCTAGTGTCTTTGGCTGCCTATCTGAAAGTATTTGGTTCCACCAGGATTGTAAATTTAGACAAGTAGCTGCAGTAAGTGGGGGCAACATTATCACAAGAGAGATAATTTGCCAAAGGATATCTACTGGAAGCTTTGTTCGGTGCTATGTAGTCCTTCATCCAAATGGGCTCTTTGGACTCCCTAGCATATCTTCTGACAACTGCTGGTAGTGTTGGTGTTGTTTCTGCTACCTGTGGTGCTATCTCCTGCATTGTCTCTTCCTCTGATGTTGCAACCTGTTCAGGTTCATTACCTTCAGTGACTGATTCTTCAGGTTCAAGATAATCAACTGTATTAGGTGTGTTAGTTGTAGTAGTAGGTGTTTGGACTTCTTGCACATCCTGACTTTGTGCATTATTAGGCATGTCAAGAAACCAGGATTGCTCTGTGTCTATGTTTGCAGCAAAAGAAAATTCTGATTCCTTGAAAACTACATCCCTACTCATAAACAATTGTTTGATATCCAATTCCAGCAATAGATAGCCTTTCTGTCACTCAAAATAGCCCATAAGAATTGCAGGTCTAGCTCTTACAGCAAACTTATCACCTTTGGGTATAGTGGTTGCATAACATAAGCATCCAATTACCCTCAAATGCTTCTAAAATGGAGACTTAGAGTATAGCATTTCATAGGGACTCTTTCCTTTGATGGATACAGATGGTAGCCTATTAATCAAGTACACAGCAGTTGTAACACAAATGCCCCAGTACTTAGTTGGCATTTTGGACTGAAACTTTAAAGCTCTTGCTACCTCTAATATATGTCTATATTTCCTCTGCACAACACCATTCAGTTGTGGAGTATGTGTGCATTACTCGGATGTATTACACCTAGATCTTGCAAGAGCGATTTACACTGAGAATTAAAAAATTATGTTCCATTGTCAGATCTTATTATCTTCACCATAGTCCCAAAATGATTTTTAATCATCAAGAGAAAGTTCTTAATAGCAACAATGACTTATGATTTAAGCTGTAGTAGATGGATCCATGTATAATGACTAAAATCATTTACAATAGTCAAGAAGTAGCATTTCTTATCATAGTTAGCAACTTTATAAGGGCCCTAAAGATCCATATGAACAAGAGCAAAAGGGAATTCAGTTCTAGCATTGCTAGTAGGAAATACTCTTCTAGCTTGCTTAGCTAGTGGGAAAACAGGACACTTATTCAACACTTCATTATTTACAGCACTTTCTAAGTTCATACTCTTCATAGCAGTTGGTGAGGGATGTCCAAGCCTCATATGCCATAGTCTGCAGTCTTCTCCTTTTACTGTAGCAGCCAACCTCTGATTCTCGACCTTATTTTTGCCAATTGCTTCTCTCAAAATGTACAGTCCAGCATTCTCCTTACCAATCCTCTTCACCCTGCCACTGTAAAGGTCCTAAAACAAGACAAAGTCAGGAAAGAAATTGACTGAACATGAGAGCTGTCTGGTTAACTTTGATACTGACAACAAATTAAATTTGAAGTCAGGTATGAATAATACATCAATAATGGACTCAGTTCCAAACAAACAAGATTCACTAACACACGAGACTGTAACCTTATCTCCTGTAGGCAGACTATCCTTAAAGGTTTTCCTAATATGAGTTTCATCTTTCAATAAGTTTTCAGTTGCTGCTATGTGGTTTGTAGCACCTGAATCGATAATCCATTCATTTGCAAAGCTACTAGTCATTAAGCAAGTAGCAATACCTGTCATATTAGCTTAAGCATCAGTGTTGTCTTTGCTTAGCATTCCCAAAATTTGTTTGTATTGATCCTCAGTGAAGTATGGTCCTTTTCCAGCTAAAGTAGTCTGTAAATCAGCACTTGTTGAAGAACCTTGGGATTGAACCTCAGTACTTGCAGCATTTCCACGTACATTATTCACATCATTGATAGATTGTTGATTTCCAAACTGTCCTCCAAAATTGTCATTACCTCTACGAGGCTGTCCACCAAAGTTGCTATTATTAAACTTTATCTTTCTTTTAAAATCTTCAGGATATCCTATAATTTTGTAACAGTTTTCCTTTGTGTGACCTCTAAGCCCACAGTGCTCACACTACATAAAGGGCTTTTTCCCCTGTAACCTTAACCTCTACTAACTTGCATTGCCATCAGATCAATTTTTTTATTCAAACCAGAAGATGAGTGTTGGGACTCATCCTCAATTACCATAGCATACACCTGATAAAGAGATGGCTCATTCGATTGTAGCAAAATTTATCTCCTAGCTTGGTCATAAGAGTCATTTAGGCCACTTAGAAATTGTAGCAACCTTTGTTGTTGTAAGTGTTCAGCATACTCTCTCGAATTAGAGGTAGGTACCATGACATCATACTCATTCCACAAACCTTTCAACTTAGTGAAGTAAGTAGAAACAGAGTCTGTACCTTGAGATAGAGTAGCAATAACTCTATGAATCTGAAAAATCCTCTTGCGATTGACCTTGTCAAACCGTTCTCTTAGATCTTCCCAGACCATATGAGAATTTGAAGCATACGCAATTCCACTAAGGAGCTCTGTCGATACTGTGTTCATGAGCCATGAGAGAATAATTGCATTACACGTTTCCCACTGTTCAAGCAATTCTGTCTCACATGACTTCTTTGAGCAGGTGCCGGTCACAAACCCTAGCTTTCTCATCCCCAATAATGTGATCTTCATCGTCCTGCTCCAAAGACCATATTTCTCTGATCCTGTTAACTTCACAGGGATTAGAACAATGCCAGGGGTATCGGATAAACCAAGGTATCGTGGATGTGTATAGGAGATTACTGTTTCTGCCATTGAAGAATTCAATTTTCAAAAAAACACTCAGTGAATGAAGGATCGATAGACTCGAGGATGCTGTAGATTACACTGATAAATATGCATAGATTATCAGTAGCTCCCGCTCTGATACCATGTCAAAAACAGTGCTAATCTGCACTTGGAGCCTCAAGCTCGACAAGTCCTCTAATGGAGGAAGCTTCTAGAGAAAAGAATAAGAGAGCATTTTGGATAAAATGAGTGTATATCTTCATTAGCAAATCCTCGAGAAGACTATATACAAAGCTATACAAAGCTCCACTAACTCCACTTACTAACTTTTAACTTACCAATAGGCCGCTGCCACGTCACCTCTAACTAACCAATCTGTTAACTAACTATCAACTAACAAACTATTAACAGACTATCACTAACAACTAACAATACAAATTATAATAAAAGTATATAAAAAATAGACTCTCTGCAGGTAAGCGAGTTAATCACTACGATATCAGTCAAGAATTCGACACGTAGCATTTAGAGTACCCGTTTACACATCAGCTCTAAAGATTTCCCATTTACCAAACACCCAGACCCAGCACCAAATCATTTCTTCATCTAAAACTAAACAAAATCATGAATGCAACATTTTGTCTAGATTGTACATGAAAAATGTTTTAAATAAAAATGCTCAAAATATTTACTCCTATCAAAGTCTTTAAATAATCAGAAACTTGTTAAATTTACGGTGTGTAGGGTCTCACAGCATATTCCTGTAAGAAAAAAGGATTAAGAGACACAGAAGGAAAAGGGGATGTTTCTATTTTCTTTTTCGGGTTTTTGTTGGAGACCCATTGGGTGGCTAGTGGAAGTTTTTAGATCAAAATAATCTTTCTTGCCGAAGCTAACAAAAGCAAATCTTATCTGCCGCAATACAAAAACACAATATTTAACTTGATTCGATCAATTAAGTTATATCTATGGGTAGAAATGAACATCCAAATCCAAAAGAGTACAAAAACATCCGAAGAATAATCTCATAAAAATTAGATTCGGAGGAGTGATTATCTCATAAAAAAATTTCTCCCTAAACAAAAAAGGCAATCAGATGCACGAAGCATCCTAAATTCACACAGGATCCGCGGAAAGGACGCACCTCAAGTGTGTGTGATATAGGCAACCTATCTTAATTCAAGTATTAGTGAGTGCTCATTGGGAGATAATTTTACCGTTGCTCCAAGGCTCCTCTTCAAATTTTCTCCCTAACCAAAATTCGGTAATACCCTTATCTTATATTTGAACTCAATTTTCTTAGCACATTCTAATGTAAAACTGTGTTCACATGTCTAATAACAAGAAACGGGACATTTGTGTATTGCTCCTTCCGTTTCAATTTATGTGAACCTAATTGACTCGACACAAAGTTTAAGAACTTATGTAAAATTAGGCACATATATTTTGTGTGGGTGTAAATCATTGCATAAAGGTAAATTATTTTCAAATATGGAAAGTGTCATTATTTTTTGCATGGACGAAAAAAAAGAAAATCGGTTTACATAAATTGAAACGGGGAGTAACTCTTGTGCAAGAAAAATGTACGAGTACTGTTGTGCTTACTATGGTTATATCTACATATACATAATAGATATGTATCTATTATTGCATGTATGTATAAAAAGATCGATACAAAGAAAGGTCTGAGAACAAAAAGGGGTTTTGTGCTTTTGTGAGTTTCAGACTTTGAGTTGTTGGGGAGAGAAGAAAAAAATGGGAAGGGGTAGGGTTGAGCTTAAGAGAATAGAGAACAAGATCAACAGGCAAGTGACCTTCGCTAAGAGAAGAAATGGACTTTTGAAAAAAGCTTATGAGCTTTCTGTTCTTTGTGATGCTGAGGTTGCTCTGATCATCTTCTCCAATAGGGGAAAACTGTACGAGTTCTGCAGTAGCTCTAGGTATATATTTTTACAAGAAACAAAAAAAGAATATATTACGTATAGCTATCTATATCTATGTACACATACATATAGTCCTTTTTTCTCTCTGTAGATTCTGTTTCCTTGTTGTTGTTTTGAGATCTAAATAAGTATAGGAGATTTTGTGAGAAGTGATAAAAGTATTTCTCTTTTTTTCTGTGTAGAGTGTATTTACCATTTTTGTGAATGTTTTGGAGTGTATAGGACTTTGTGCTTGTGGGTGTTGTTAGATCTGCAAGAGGAAACCATGAAAAGAAGAAAAAATTTCTATATCTATGTTGATTTTCTGTGTTGAGGGGTTGTGGTTTCTTGCTAGCTAGTCTCCTCCATTTTGTGTTCTTTCTACTCATTTTGATTGGCTTTTTTATTTCCCCTTTGACCTCATAAACAAAATTAAATAGTGCTCTTTGCAGCGAAAATGGTCTGATATATTGCCTGTTGATAATATCTATAAAGCTCTTGAGCTATGTACAGTTTCTTCTTCTTTTACCATTTTCTTTACCTTCAAATTAAAGAAGCATTTCTTGAAACTTATTCTGCTAAAATTTTAATCGTTGAGGCTGTTGTTGGTAAAAGCTTAAGTTTTAGTCTACATCTCTAATTCATTCGGCTGTTTCTTTGGAAATATTCCACTAATAAATTTAGGGTTCACTTTTAAATGCATCAATATAGCTTTTTGGATCGTGTTGGTCACAAAGTTCCTACCTTTAGGGTTTTTTTTAACCCTAATTTTTTCTTTTATCTGAACTTGTTTCTAATTTTTTGTTCTGATCATTTACTCTTGATGGAACATCTTCAAGCTTGGATTCTCTTCTTCTTCTTTTTCTTTATGCTTTTTAGTTTTTTGTTTCCTTAAAGCCATTGCCGTAGCATTTCTTTTTCACCCTTTCTCTGAAATCTCAAAAGCAGCTAAAAACTGGACTTTAATCAATTTGGTTCGCTGGTTACTCCGGAGCTCTTTGATGGACAGCCCTTCAAAAATCAAGATATTGGAATCTCTCTCTCTCTCTCTCTCTCTCTCTCTCTCTCTCTCTCTCTCTCTAGTCTTTAGAGAATTTGACTTGATTTATCAGCTTATTTATCTAGATTGTCGATCTCTAAGTCTTCACTTCTTTTGCTAGGATGAAACAATCTTATATCCAGTCACACTGGAGGTCTTTTGGTTTATTTCCTAATCTTTCAGAAAATCTTTCAAACTTGATTTTACATTACTAGGATATAGAGAGGGAAATGAAAAGTGACGGCTACGCCAAAAACAAGTCTGAGATGAAAAGAAGTATTCGGTTGTGTTTAAATCTGTGTAAAATTGCAAAAAACTTTTCAGATTTTCTGAGGGTTGAAAATCAGGTACCAAGTTAACAAGATGAAAAAATATAGATCTATTATTAACTTCATAATGAAAACGAATACACATATTTTGCTTTAGGATTATCTAATTGTATTGTGAACTGAAGAATCATAAGCTTGTGACAATGAAACAGCATGCTCAAGACATTAGAGAGGTACCAGAAGTGCAACTACGGAGCACCAGAGACCAATATATCCACACGAGAAGCACTGGTAAATGTTTATCTTCCAACTAATTCTTCTTTAATTAGTGAGTGTTCTTGCTATTAGGACATAATTACGGTTGTTCATTTCAAGAAAGTTTCCATCTCTATATGTTAAAATGATTTAAAAAAACACTATAGGTTGAATAGCAATTATTATCGAGGAAAAAATAATTTAATTTAACAATCCAACTTCCTTCCCCTTTTATATTTTTGCAAAGGTTAGTGAGATTAACAATAGTTCAAGAACAGAAAGATATTGTAATGTGAAGGGAATGAAAACTGGGTAGTGAAGAATATCCTTCAAAGTTTTCATTATTTTGAAACCAAACATAGGGTTTAAAATAACGGATCTATAAAGAAAAGATTTATTCCATCCAAGTCATGAAATAAGTCCTATCCATTGTGTGTTTGACAAAGAAGTGTCCCAAAATTCCAATGATCCCTGCCACTCAATACAAAATCATATTCCCTCCGTCCCAATTTATGTGATACCATTTGACATGACATGAAGTTCAAAAAAAAAAATCTTATTTTAGAGGCTTACTTGTACTCTAAAATAAGCCTTAAATATTTGTGTGATTATAAATAATCTTTTAAGCATAAAATGAAAAATCTTAAAATTAAATTAATTTTAAACATAAAAAGTTGACATTTGATGTAATATAATAAAAAGAAAAGTGTACCACATAAATTTAGACAAAAGGGAGTAATAAAAATAAGGCAACACTTGGATTCCAAGGGAACAAATCAAGAAGTTTTAAATTTGTGAAGTCATTTGGATGGACAAAAATCAACCTTTTTATAGTGAAAAGCTGCTATCTGAGCATTTGAGATTTTGATCTGCATAGAGGTTTTTAAATCCAAATGAAGGGTTATATCAAGTCCTATGAATATAGCTATTTACACTGACATTTCAGTTCCTTTTTATTTTCCCAGCAGAATACAATGATCATATCCATTTTTGACTTGCTGCACTATATGAAAACCAATAATCTGTATTTGGTATATGCAACCGTTGGAACTATATCATTTTGAAACCAAATTTATACTCCACTGTTCCATAGTTGTTGGGCGTTGATCTTTGTTATATGAAACTTAATATATATGGGGGGGGGGGGGGGAGTTTTT